>FASU01018750.1:0-30673 GCA_001486225.1 Heliconius pardalinus sergestus | reverse complement strand
CTAAGTATGTAATGGTTGTAAATTCGATCTCCATTCAGAAATTAATTATTCATATTTTCTCTAGTAATACAAAGCGTAGCATTTGAATACCGCCATTGACCAGAATATCTCGAATTCGTGCAAAAAGAGGATAACGGAGTGTCTTGTTACTAGGTTTTCTCTGCATTTTTTTCTGTCATATAGCATGCTATACAGAGAAAATCTATTGCCAAGACTTTAATTAGAATTATAAGTTAACAATACTCCATGCGGGTCTGTTATGGTTTTTATGCTGGTAGTTGACACCATAGGGGCTAAATGTTACATTTATATAACAAGAATAGAACGATCGGCGATATAATTGATGGAGCCACTCAATCCCTATAACGATTTCGTATTTATATTCTCACGCTTGGCGACTAGAAACCCGTTTCTGCCGCGTGTTTATGTGAATAACGAGTGAAAGTAACGAAGTACGAATGGCGTATACGTTAGCCTACTTCACCGATGTTTCTGTGGATATAAACAAATGCATAGTATTTAAATGAGCAAAGATACAGCCGGATGTGGATGTGTGGATGTGGATGAACAGCGGTGACCCAAGGTGAGCAGACGGCGGGGCGACGAGGTGCGCGCCGACCTCTACGCTCGACTTACTGGTTTTTTTTTCTAAATATTAATAATTGCTTTAGAGTGCTATTAGAAATTCAATACCGTCTGCTCGGCTACAAAATATTATGTTAAAGATTTGAATGGGATATATTACTAATCTATAGTAAATATAAAAATTAAAAAATATATGTCTATGAAAACACAAATTGAAAATGAAGATATGACTTTCAAAATTTTTGTTTGTCTGTTTTTACACGAATATTTGAACTACTGAAGCGATTAGAATGAAACTTTTATTGGGATAGCTGTTATGCCTGGGCAGGATCTAGGCTATGATTTTATTACGTGGCCTTAAATAGGGTAAAAGAATTAGAAGGTCTCCTTCTTGAAGAACTTAGAGTTGTTTTAAATTAACCGCAAACGACCTTGTGTTTGCGCGCTAAAAAGTACATATTTTTCTTTAAGGCTTTTACTATCAACTTATAACGTCATTTCACAATTCATAGGAAAAGCTTATTTTTAAAAAAGTGATTTTTTTTACCTTTTAATGTTTTTTTTATATTATTTATAGATTACAATTTCCATTGTTTGGAAAGGCCACGATGTTATACGTATTTAGTGAATTTGTTTACCAAAATTACATTCAAGTTAAAGATAAATTGAGACGATGTAGACGGGTATATGCAATATATTTTTTTTGCCAAAACTACAAAGCAACAGGAAACTTGGTATAGAATTGAACTTCTCCTTTTTCGACATTGATCAATATTCTTTAAATGATTCTCAGTAGGGGCAGGTGAGCCGCTTCACGTGGTCCGTTGGCATTATGTCTGTCTGGCGCACACAGACAAGGGCAAATTTAAATGTAAGAGGACAGAGACAGACGCCATTTGGGTGGGGCTCGGTGTTATTGCCTTTTGTGACCCATTATTTCTGAGAATCGTCGAATCATATCGATACCTTCGTTCAAGTTTACTATATTTTAAATGACTCGTTGTATGTAGACTTTTGTTATTGTACTTTTTTTTAATACTATTATAAATTTATATATGACAGTTTTCGTATACTAGACAAGGGCTAAAGTAATTCAAAGATAGCTGGAAAAAATTGCTAGGTTATTTGAGTTAGGTATTACTTTATTTTATTAATTATAATTTATATTTGAGCTCGTTTATAATATAATTATTTAGATAAAACAATATCCTTGTAAACACATCGCATCTAAAATATTTGTAAGAGCTAAAATTTATGTTTATCAAGCTAGTTTGAATGTGGGCTTGCGCAGCCTACGAGTTCGGCAGTCCTTCCTCATTTGTGAATGGGTGTTAACAATGAGTCGCTAGCAGGCTGCAATGAATTGTGTTGACTGTTGAGTCAGAGACCACCCGCGCGTTGGTACTGCTTACTATATACAATCTTTGTCGATAGAATGTGCAATTTTATACAAGTATTTTGATAACTATATATTTATTATTATTATTAAATGATAAGAAAAAAAAATGTTAATTATAAAGATACAAGGAAAGTATAATACAATTTTTATAATAATTAATAATAGCAACGTTGTATTTGGTATAATACAAAATTAAAACCCTATGATCAATTCATAATAGTGGGTCAACGGCACGTACCTACAATCTATAAAAGTTAACAAACTGAAGTTTAACTACAATTATATGAGTTAATATTTTTTTTTCCTGTAATATGCATAGGTATATACCTACCTATAAATTTCTAAATTCAGTTTTTTCTTTATTTGTACTGTAAGTTCATATTTCTTGTCGTATTTAAACGATTTAAACAACAGAAGTCGTTTAAAATAGAAATACTTCATTGTGTGTAACTTTTTCTCTAATCTGAAAAATTTTCATCAAAATCCCGATGCATTACACTGCAATATAATTAATAATCAATTAGATTACAATTTCGGAGACCATAAAACAACTTGAATGTGGCGCACATGTGTATCATTTGACTGAGTCTTAAGGCATACTTTTTTATTTGTCCTTGGCTTATAAAATATTTTTTTAGTACAAGAGGTAAATGAATATTAATCATTAGCTAATATTAACTTATTTTAAAATTATATTATATAATTCAAATTCTGAAAAATTCACCTGTTTAAATTATTTAATGAACCGAGATAATAGTTAAGAATACAGCAACTGTTATATTTATTATGTTAATATAAAAATTTTGTATAAAATTAATATACATAATAATAAGGCTTGTTAAACATGTTTTACAATGAAACATCTTCATATGTATAAAATGCAAGATTATTTATTTAAACTGTACAAAAACAAAATTGAGGAAAAAGATAAGTTCTACGGTCAACGGGAAACCCGTGTCGTTCATGAGCGTGGTTCGCGTTACGAACTATACATAATACAAGTAAAAGGCAAAAGTCTGTTGTAGTCATGTTTGTTTGTTTTGTTCAGCTCAAATACTTTCTAAACGACTAACAGTTAGTTCCATGAATGTGAATGAAAGTTGAAATCGGCAAAAAATGGTATTCTCATTATTAAACTTTAAACATTTTACAATATTTTTATAAATAGATATTCAACAAAGCTATTATCGTTAACTTTTTGTTTTGGTAAGCCATAAAAACATGAACAGACTGACTCTTTAACATTTTATACACTTCAAAACATTGCAGTGTAAAAAGCTGATTTATTTGTATATTCAAGATTTATTTGTATTAAGAATTTAAAATAAAATATTTTTAGCGTACTTAAAATAAAAATAAATAAAATATAATAGCCTTTATTGCTGTTCTTTACAATAAATATATACATTGCCTTTTCTAAAAACTAAATTGATTTTTTAATAATCAATATCAATATTATCAATAATAATAATCTAATTAATTTAATTTTAGTTGTTTAGATTTTTTTTTAATTATCGGCAACTAGATATTTGTGTAAAACAGCTTGTCTGNNNNTAAAGAGTTCCATGTTTTCCTGTCTTTTGCTAGACGGGTCCATACTACTTAGCGTACTTAAAATTATTTAAATTTAAAAACAATACGGCGACGAGATAGTAGTTAGTTTGTATTTAAAAGCACATTCATATTATATACATTAAATAAATTTTGGACATAGTAATGTTTGAAGACTTAAAAGCATTTCTTAGGCGAGACAAAGAATGGCAGGAATGTAGCCGCGGGAAGGATGCGAACATGCAGCGGCGAACGACCGCGACGGCGCGCGCCGACAGCGCACATTCCCTTTGCTTGATTCACTCGTGTATTACTTGAAATGCAAACTTTGTTATTCACTTATTTTATTTATTCCTTCCGAGGTAGGAAAATTAATATAATTGATACTTATTATTACAACCTATTGTTTATGTACATATTATGTATATTTACCTGCATAAATAACAATATCAAATTATTGAAAAATAACCAGTTCTATATATATATTTTTAAAATTATTCTTTGTTCTTCATTAATTTATTGATTTCTTTCTAATTTGTTAAAAAAATATTTAAACTCTTAATATTGAATTACTGACTGGCTTCCCTGATTAACTAAGGATATGTACCTATATAATTTCAATTAAAGATATCTACTGTCACGAAAATACCATGCTACAAATATTTTAATATAGAAAATACGAGTGTTATTAATACGTACTCAGTTTATTTGAATATTTTCCTCACTAACAAGAAACTTTACTCATTCAACTAAAATTTACATATTTCATGAAAAATTAAACATACATGCTTATATTCTACAGACTATTTTTATATTTTACTTTATCTTAAAATATAATTGAAAAAATAACTTACTTTTGGTTTATTTATATCATGAATATATTTTTGAATTTACGTTGCGACTAACGTAAAAATATTCTTTAAAATAATGCTTCCGAGTATTTAAGTCTAGTTTTAGGGTCACGAATCTTAACATTATATTCTTAGTTACTTTTTTGCAGGCAAAAGCGAGTTCACTGCCCAGACAACTTAGGCATTCGTTTTTTATGTGTTTTTGTCAGTTCCACTTAAAATGATCAAAAATAAGCATGAAATAAGATATTGCTTCCATGTTTAAAAATATAAATTGGCAATAGACGAATTCTGTAAAAAAAAAATACTTTTAAAAGAATGGAATTTCTTATAATTATTACTTTAAAGTTTTAAAATTGCTCACAATTCAAATTTTAAATAAAACGGCCTCAGGTATGTACTCGTATAGCGGTCGATCCGGTCGAACGAAGTTGAGCGCATTGGTGAATGCATCGCGTCCTTCGAAGAATTTGCACTCACACATTAAGAGAGTTAGCATTAGAAGTAGCCGACAAATGCCCACAAAAACATTCCTTTAGTTATAGTTCGGAAAAATCTTAAAAATATTATTTTTGAACAATAAAGCATCACCCTCCTCATAAAGCTCTTTCTAAGCTATAATAGATATACTACTAGTAAATTATTTGCATATTAACAAATTTTATATCAATAAATAAGATTTATTTGACAAATGTTATTATAATATAACATTATATAAATAGTAATCTATTAACAAATACAAAAAAATATAGCTGGAACTATAGCCTGGAAACCACGTGGTTGCCGCCATCTTGAAATTCACAGATTTTGGCGCGAATATTCTGACGCCACGCGGTTTGCTTAACTGTTTATTCTAATTTGAAAAAACCTGTGCTGTTTACATACACTGTTTATTGGATTATATTATATTAGTTGATATATATGAGGGATTTAATTTTTTAACAACAATTTTGTGAGTATGAAAAAATATAAGTAATACGAACAATTGCAAGATAAAATATTATACATCGTTTTGAAATTACAGTAATTATTGAAAGTATAACAATAATTTATTATTTTTTTTAATATTTAGTATTTCTATAGTATAACAATCTACTCTACGACATGATTTCAACAACTACAGAAGTATATCATGTACAGACTGCTATTCATCTGAAAATGTCTGCTTCACTAAACAAATTTGACTATGTTCTCTACGTATTTTGGTGTGTTTCCTATTCCCTACACGGTGGGCGCCAAAAACGTGGTATGGTACTTCCACGTTAATGGCCGCCGTTCATTGCGCCCGCCTGGGTGTATTGCCCGCAGTTCGCTACGCGCATCCTGCCTACTACGTCTTTGGTATCCTTCTCGCACCGTCACCACGCCTTGCTACACGAAAGGGATGCGCATATCACGTGCAGCGATTTTTGTACCATAGAAGGACGCGCCATGAGATCAATGCACTTTCCGAGGACAGCGAAGCCGTTTTTATACGGGTTAAACTCGACAGAGTCAGTCGTAATACAAATCTTATGATCGGGACTTAAGATCGAGTTTGGATGCGAACCTCAAATGTTGGTGTCTAGACGCGCGGGAAGTGAATAAAAGTATGTGAGCAGAGGCATTCCACTCACCGGAATACCAGGCGTATTGTGCGTGCGGCATGCGTCTCCGAGCCAGCCACCAACTGCCGATCTCTTTTAAATCCCACTTCGTATTTTTAACCGCGACGCCTATAATAGATTTATGTTAATATAGGATATTTACATATCTAAATATAAAACACTCTTTCCTACGCTACGCTACTCTGTTGTTGAATGGAAGATTTATGTCTGTGTCCATATGTTATTTTGAATTCATTATTTGTTTTTTTTTCCTACAGTTGTTTCCTTTTTAAGATTATTTTAAGATGTTGACAAAATGCAGAAGTATGTAGAGAATTAACTTTTTGCATCAACAATACTCGATTTTTTCACTATATAGTAAAATAAACTGTTTTTTTTTTAAATATTTCCCTTTCACCAAGTCTTTTATGAAATATTTAAAATAATTAATATATAATTTGTGATTAGCTACATTTTTAATATTCTGTGTTATTTTTGTAAATTGGTAAATACTACATTAATAATAACAATCAAGTACATTTTAAGTTAACTCAAGTTATTTATAAATTTTATAAAATTATAACTGGTAAACGGGTAAGACTTTTAAAGTTAAGTTACCATACTCTAAGATATGACAGGATTTTTTATACAATTGTTCTTTATGCTGACTCTTTATAGTTTGCAAGTCTTACGCAAAATCTACTTCTATATCGGACGTAGTATCTTCCACAACTGTGGAACTCCACGCGTAACTTGGAATTCGTTATTAACAAACTTTGGCAGTCATCATCTAATTGTCTATTTCCACATATTTTCCTCGTTACCTTTGTGTATTATATACCCACTAACAAAAACGGAAAGAAGCCTGTAAAGCTAAAGGAAGTGTTACTTAACTCGCGATAGATTAAGTTACTAGACAATTAGTATTAAATAATATCCTTAAACTTTTTTGGTATCATATGCTTATTGAAGCCACTACATTATTATTTGTTTACTAATATAAATTTCAAGCCGCTTCTGTTCGTGCACAAACGAATAGAAGAAAATTTAAAAAATCTCTGTTTTGAGTTCTACTATATTTCTAAAGTCCCCAAATAATAGTTTTTATCGTATAGTTTACATGTCAATGATTATATTTATCTTCTTTACATAATTTAAAATTAATCCGCAAATTTACGCTTAAATCTTACAATTACGCAAAGCTTTTTGATACAAATTTTACTATTAGACTAATTTTAAAGCCTAAAATGTCAATGATTTATAATATGATATCATTCTTGTGTAGTCCACGTGGCCAAAACTGCGAATCGCATCGCTTGTTAGGAAATAAAATAGTTTTGTTATTCATAATAAAAACATTTTTTTATTAACTTGTTTATAGATAAATAAACACATGTGTATAAATACATTTAATAGGTAGGTACTTACAAGGTATAAAACATTTAGGTTTGAACGTATTCATCTACCTTTCAGGACAACGACCGTCGCGCTCTGGCGCTTTTTATGGGAACGATACATATTATTATGTATTTTTAATTATCATTACCCAATTAACATTTAAAATAATCCAATTAATATAGGTGCCTTGATGAGTTGTACACTACTTGTACATTAAAAACTTGTCTGGAATTTGCAAACTATGTATTATTTAAGTAGGTATATATGTCCTAAATCCTTGAGGAAATATAAATATTTAATATTTCAATTTCTTTGCTGTGGTAACGGGGCTAAGCGTGGTGTAGTGTCTTAACACTAGGTTACCCTCTGCCTACCCTGTTATGAGAAGGATACAACGTTTAAAAAAAAAGTCTAATACTACAATTGTTTTAAAAAAATAGCTAATAAAAGAGTTTAAAGCTATTATAAACAATATAAAAATATTGTGTGTTGATACATTTATACAATACGTACGTGCATATAAATAGTCAATATGTAAACATCCGCCGATGCATATCGACCGTTATAGGGATATGTATTTGAATTGACGCCATGTGATGCGTGGCGTCGCCTCGGGGGCACCCAGGCAGGTGGTTTGCGAAGTATCAACGACGTTGTAGGGTCAAAGGACCGCCCCAAGGTCGTCGTCCAAGACGTTTGCGTCGATAACCTTGTTAGGCGCCTCCGTGTTGCCGGTATAAAGCTGACAATGTTATTCTGCGATTGTATGTAAACTGATATTTGGTAGGCAAATTATTATATATTAAGGAATTTTGATGATGAAGAAAGAATAACAATGGTGGAAAAAATATTTTTGTATTTAAATATGTAACGTGATTACGAATAGGTAAAATCCTGTATATATGTATAATCTTTATTCATACGTATAGACTATTATTATAAAGCTAAAGAGTTTGTTTGATTGAACGCGCTAATCTCAGGAAGTACTTAGTTTAAATTGACAAAACTTTTTGTTTTGCATTGTCCATTTATCAAGGAAGGCTATAGGCTATACTATGACATCACGTTTATCGTTTCGATGCAATCTACTATACTTGCAAGCTGCAATCAGAGTAACCTCGAATACTTTTTATGACCACGCGGGCGAAGCCGCAGACAAAATAGAGTTTAATATATAGCTTAGCAAAATATAATTACACGTGTATGTTTAAAAATGTTATGTAAACACGAAGCACTCCCAAAGTATTACATTTTACACATTATGTTTACTTGCAGGGTTACACGTGTTTCACTTCTTATTAGCAACACGTATGAAAATAAATAGGTAATATAACATTTGCTTATGCAAGTGCATTGATTGTTGTCGCTATGCAATAAATGTTTATGTATATTTTAATTGTAAAAGTATAAACAATAAATATTAATCGTTTTTATCGCATAGAATGACTTTACAATAATATTTACTATTTTAAGTAATATTTTTTTATTAATTATAACCTTTTTTTTAATATTTTGCGAATAATAAAAATGTACTAAAAATGTTATGGTGAGTACTATTTGTACTAAAACATGTGTAAATATGGCGATAATAAATAAAAAGTATATATTGTAATCAACTAAAACATTTTTTTAAAATATATTATGCATATTTAAAACTAGTACCGAAGTAAGCGACACGTGGTTATAGGGCGTAAGTGCAAATGTACGCAACCACGTGGTGCACACGTGGCATTGTCTCCATAGATCTTTAGGTACACAAGTCTACTTTTTCATTAAATGACAAATTGAAGTCAATAATAAATCCCTCTGTTCTCATCTCTCCGTCGTTTATAAAATTTTGGTGCCGATAGAGAATATGTATACGAGGACGTTAATAAAATTCCCACGAGTAGGATAAATCTACCACTATTGTGTTCAGTTAGTGCAAATATGACAAATAATTATTTTTCCTAAAAAAATCAAGCAATGTAAGTAGGCAAATACACTGGTTTATTTTAGATAATATACAAGATAAAAAAAATATGTTTTTACATTTACACACAAAAATAATGCAGCTTGTACTGTTTATGTCTTTTGATTAGTTTACCATATAAAGTAGAGCCAGGTGGGAAGTTCATTGCACGGTGCAGTTTTTATTTTGTTTTTGAAAGAAACCTTCGCTTGGGCCCACTTCGTTGGCTGTCTCGGAAAGGCAAAAAATGTCGAGCCACCTGGCTAAGCTGTATACCCCGAGCGACTAGGTTCCCGAATAAAATATTAATTATTTGTATGTGAACGTTGTAATAGGAAATATTTTTAAATGTGAAAATTTTAACTGAAATTTCTATTATAAAGTTTCCCTTTTAAAAGAAGTTAGAAGAGTAAACATAGCAAGTGTTCGAACAGAAGAAAACATATTGTTAATTTTGATCTCTTGTTTACATACACCCACTTATTGATTGATACGAGAACAATAGGGCAACGGAGAATCAGGAAAAAACAAATATATAGAAGTAAATATTGTAATCTTCAACATTAAAATTACCATTTCATAAAATTTATAGGAAGCGTAGACTGCAGATGTGAGCAACATGTGCAACGTTGCGCGTGCCGACAGCGGCAGCTGTGCAACACATTTTTTTTATTAACTTTACCTGAATATTATCTTGATGGTTTTTGTATTTATTTGTATATAAATTATCTTGGTTTGTTTTTTTATTAAAAATATCACAATGCAATGATTATTAATGCGCAGCCAAAAATAGCTCGTATTTACCACTCTTATCTCCGTATAATAAGTAAATACAAAACATTTATGTGTGCTATACAAATAAACAACAATATCTTTAAGCTACGCAACTTACATGTGTATATTAAGAGAGCTTTAGATAAATCACTAAAATATGACATTAAATACGTTCATAATTCAAAAAACAGATATAGAGAATAGAAAAATTGATTTACGGAATATTTTCTTGTAATATCTGCTTTCACAGAAAGGCTGCGCTGCTTTAGCAATTAAGAATTGGTGACTAGGTACTACGTCTGCAGGCTTAAATTAGTTTATTATATGTTCGTTTTCTGTTTTGTTATTTTTAGAATGTGCAGGTATATTTAAAATTAGATTAAAAAACCTCAAGGTTGGGTTAATTATTTTGTTTTCTACCCAACATCATTTGAAATAATGACTATTTAATGTCGTATTTATGAAGTTGTTATAGGAACGTGCCATCTGTTATCTACTATGTGTGTAATTTATTTAATGTTAGAAGTGATTGGTTTACCCCGAATTGCGAATTAGCTAATAATGATAACAATAAGTTCTTAACATAACGAGTGAACACTGTTAATTTTAATATTATTTTTATTTTATTATTATTAATAATATTTTGTTTTTTTGTCTTTAACGCAAAACAATATATGAAAAGTGAAGAGAGTATGCAAATAGTAATCTTACATTTTCATCGGAACGGAAGGCGTTACGCTCCCGCTGCACATCTTAATGTTATTGATTTTCAAATTCGACCCTCTCCCCTCCCTTGTCCCCTGTACTTCCCTCCACAGCCATAACACGCTGCGTCAGTACGACCCCACGCCCGCCCTCAAAGTTTCAAAACATAGTCACGTGGGCTTTATTTCTGTATAATATTATGTTTTACATATTTCGTATATATTTTACATTCATATTTTATGCGTACTTTTAAATATTCTCATTACAAACGGAAAAATCTCGTATTTAAAAGAAATATTATGACAAAATTGATTAATTTCAAATAACAATCATTTTCTTAAGTATTTTTTTTAACTTTAAATAATATTAAGAATATATCCTGAAAGTCCAAACATTAGTAATGTTAAAAGAAAGCATAGGGCCAGTGTATACGCTATGGCTATAATGCAGCATGGTTAGCATCTACGACACGAGGCACGAGGCACTAGGCAGTTCCGAGGGGGTGGGTGGGTGACGGAGGCGGCGGCGGAAGCGCGCGGCGAGGGGGAGCTCCACTTTACACCAACAAACGGTGCGCCGTACCGCGTACGTACCGCGGTCCGCGACCGTGCGATTATTCCGTCTACTGAGCGGAGGACGTAGTCAATGCCTCGCCTGCATCAAGCAAGCGCCGTGTTTGCTACTACTTTAGTCTGCAACGCGCTGTCGAATCGTTCGGTCGTGTTCACGCGCGCTCTACTGAATAGTCTATTAATATTTATTATTATTATTATAAATTATAGTATAATTATTATACGTCTAGTTAAATTTTGTTGCATTCCTTAGTAAAATATATCGTATTTAATATCTCGTGTAAGTTGTGTGTTTGGAACGTGAACGTTAAGCTTCATGAACTGTGATCGTGATTTGGACAATTTTGAACAATTCTAAAGGAGTGAGATACAACGTATGCGAAGTATAGAAATGAGCGGATTGACCATCAGAGTTAAACGGGGATCGAGGGGCAGTGCAACACTTCTCGAGGCAGCTAACAGGATTCTTAAACTCCTTGGCGTCAGCTCCACGAAGCGCGGGAAACAGCCCTCATCAAAGTCAAAGGTACGGCCAATGGTCTCTCACTATTGTTGGTGATTATTTTATAAATACATTTAGTCTGTAACTGTACCCACATATATGACATTTAAGAAACCACAGTTTCTACAACTATCTTATGTTTGTATAAGTTTCATGAAATATGTCATATTAAAAGCATTTTTCAGTAGAAATACATATCAACCTATTTTAGTGGGTTAGGGTTGGCAATTGGGATATCAAAATTGTATGTTTTTTGGCTAAGAAATATGAGTTAAAAACTAAGACCTATGTAGATGTAAACAAAACATAGCAAATATGTAACAACAACGTGGCATATTTGTAGCGAAAGATTGTTGATAAACTTTCGCTGCATCGAGTGCACTTTCGCTCGATATTTTTCCTACATGCAAGAGGTAGACGTAGACGCCGCCCGAGGCACTGTCCGACGCGAGGATCGCGCCGCGTGTGACGGGCGGCGGCGGGCGCGGCGCTGACGTGACACTTGTTTGTTCACGCGTAGTCTGCGTGACCATCTTGTTTACCACTGCAAAGTACAAACGATTCACGACTCGCATTCATCACTCCTTGTAACGGCCCACTACGAAAGTTATGCTCATCATTTCGCAAGTTTCCACGTCGTCGTCTACCTCCTCATGTGATATTTACGGCAGTGGCCATTTGAAATTTATCTATCTATATCTACTTTATGAGAATAGATGTTTTATTATCACATATTTTTAAATTTGTCAAAGGTTACCTTGTGTTAACATTTGGTTATGGCATCGATCTATGTTTATTTATAATTTAACTATATATTGTTTTTTCTAAATTAAGCAAAACAAAAAGTACTCACACACTTTTTGTGTCTAAATAATGAGAATTGAATTCATTAGTTGGTTCCATAGTTTAAGAAAAATTAAAATTTTGACGGTGTGATGGAAAATGGTCAACAGGAAGTAATTTTAAACAATTTATATAATAAAATTTGTCAATAACAACAATTAATACGGAAAATTGTTATGTAAACATTTGTAACAAACATAGGAAATCATGTAATGAGTGTAATTAATTATGTGCCAATTACACTATTTTTTTAAAGAAAAATATTTTATCTAATTAATTTATTATTAGCAACTGCAATTTAGATTTATTATAGGGATTATAAAAGTATTCTAAAAATAAGCAATATACTGTCTTTTATTACAATACTTTTGGATATAAAAATCAGGTGACCTAAGCGGCATTCTTGTTATTATTTAAAATTCGCAATTCATAAACATCTCGCTCATATCTAATTATAATTAACTTTACTGTTTATACATGCTCATACAGAGTTGTACTTGTTTTTATACTATCATTCATTAAATGCGTGTTTACGATGCCTTGAATAAATAATTTTAATTTTTGCCTCCACTGATGAACGTAGGATGTTAATAAGCAACAATATTTATTGCAATACTTACCATTAAGCTTACTTTCAAAAGACAATCTTATTACCCACGCGTGAACCGCATGTGACATGTGAAAGAGAGAATTGTTTGATGAATGTGTTCGTAGGTGCGGTCATCGACGTAGAGGGTCTCAGTCTCAGTAGTAGTGTTGGGTGGTGGGGATCGAGGTCGGGTACAGAGTAGAGTAGTGTGCGCGAGCCGCGGAATGCGTTGCGACTTGCGGTGGGAATGCGCTCGGAGTACCGTTGTGGCGGAATGCGAGACCCACTTGCGGTCTACATGGACCAACTTCACTTATTTTAGTGACTCATGCGCTACATACACTTAAATCGTTGTTAAACTCATAGACGCCGTCTAAACTTCTTATTTAGACTGGGAAAAAGATTCTTAATTTCAGGAATTCCAGGAAATGGATTTTTTAGATTCCACATTTAGGAATATCAACATAGGTATACCGTTAAAAGTAGGTTTTTTAGTTGTAACTGATTAATAAGTTTAAGAAACATTAAATTATGGCAGCACAAGATGACTCGACACTATCTTTTGATATGACATTTGTTTGTCGACAGCTTGCGTAAGCCGTCGTTCCCTAATTGTATTTGTAAAAAAATAGCAATATGATTTGTCTATTCTGTTGATCTAAATAGATACGGTGTTTTTATTACGCCTCCGTAAGCGAATGAACAAAAAACTTGGGCCGCAAACTTTAGAAATTGGATCATCGAACTGTTGGTGAGGCCAATGAACGTGGCGGCGTTTCGAATACATCAGACGTTTAGTTGTAAACTCAACTCTTAACGTGCTGGTGTGTCTTTTTGCACAAATTTCGGATTCGCGAAAATTGTTATTATCGGATTAATTTAATATTAAGGAAAAATGTTTAGTGATATCGTGGCAATAGGTGTGTTAGTTCAATGTTAAACGTGAAATAAAAACTTCTTGTCACTTTGTTTTTCGTCGCTCGCTGTCTGTCATTATATAACAACAACTTTTTCTCATTATCAAACACTGAGAACTTACCATGAAAACAAAAAAGTATTTACGTGCTTTAAATCCTATTTTATTTGAAATTTTGTAATGTGTCAAATTGCCGTCAAGAATTCATCTGTTGTTAGCTTTTATGGTAATAATAATTTTCCTTTCGTTGTTACAGCCAAACGGCAAGACCACAACTGAAGTGCGGGCACCAATAGCGACATCAGAGTCTACAGCCGAATCACCAGTAAAAATGCAAGCATCTCAAGCAGCAGCCGCTCCAGTTCCTACACCGACTTCGACGCATTCGTCAAGTCAATCTTACCGACACACAAAGCGCACTGCTAAAGATTATATATTTGGAAAGCTGATCGGTGACGGCTGCTATAGCACAGTGTTTTTGGCGAAAGATATTCACACTGGCAAAGAATATGCAAGTAAGTATCTATTATATTACATTTAGCTTCGAGATAAACCTCAAGTTTATGTTTGTTAACGATTCTTGTCCTAATCTTAATATATATAATAATAAAATGTTGTTTTTTTTCAGTTAAAGTATGTGACAAGAGTCATATCGTGCGCCATCAAAAAGTACAGTATATTAAACGTGAAAAAGATGCTCTCAACATGCTTTTTAATGTTCCCCATGGGTTTGTGAAACTTTACTGCACTTTTCAAGATGAAGAGCGACTGTATTTCGTGTTGTCTTACGCTAAGAATGGAGAATTATTACATTATATTAACAAAGTAGGCTCCTTTGAACTAAATGTAGCGAAATATTATGCTGCTGAGTTATTATTAGCTTTAGAAAAAATGCACGCTAAAGGAATAATCCACCGTGACCTTAAACCGGAAAATATTTTACTAGATGAAAATATGCATTTACAAATTGCCGATTTCGGAACAGTTAAAATTCTAGAGCCAGAAAAAATTAGATCCTCTACACCAACCGTGACCGAAGAACAAGATTCATCATCAAACGTAAGATCTAGAAAAATTAGTTTTGTTGGAACGGCACAATACGTTAGCCCGGATCTATTGCAAAATCGTGTAGACACACGTGCTTCAGACTTGTGGGCTTTGGGCTGCATTATCTATCAAATGATATCTGGTCTACCCCCTTTTCGGGCGTCAACAGAATTTCTCACCTTTCAAAAAATTCTCAAAATGGAATATGAATTTCCGGAAGGCTTCCCTGCTGATGCTAAGGATTTAGTTGAGAAGCTTCTTGTTTTAGACCACACTAAGAGGCTCGGATCAAATGACAAGGGTGATACATATGAAAGTATTCGCCAACATCCTTTCTTTGAAGGTATCGATTGGGAAAATATTTGGGAACAAACTCCACCTAAAATAAGCCCATATTTACCCGGAGGATCCTTTGAAGAAGAATACACAGTACCTGATCACTTAGAACCAGGACTGGGCGGTAGACAAATACTACGCTTATGGGAATTCGATCTATCTACATCGAGAGGTAAGGAATTTTGTTTTGTCTTTTACATAATTTTAAGTTAAAATATAAGTATCTAAATATAAGTCACTTTTATCATATAATTAAAATATAAGTAACTTTTATCATATATTCAAGGTAAAATAATCTTTAAAAGAGTAAATAAATTAGTTTGATATAGGTATGATGTTTAAATACTGACCAAGACTTACAGCTCATTGAAGCGACGAGTAAGAGGATCGTTCATGACCTAAATTCTTTGCAAAATGTTCATGTTTATAAATGAATCGGGCCTGATAATAGCAATATGGTTTTCCGTTTCCACTTAATGGTCAAATTCACACCCACATTGATTTCATTGATAGTTAGCAACTGCAACAGAAATAAACATTGTTCATACATCTACGTTTTAATAAGTTATAAGATATCATAATACAATCTATGTAGATTGTATACAGATTGACGCGTCATCGCCAGCCAGCATTGTTAGGTCGAAACGGACATCCTTATGTTCTCGATTTACGTTTGTACTGTGTAGGCATGACGTCACTTCCCGCACAAGAGCCCTGCATTCTCAGTTGCGACATTATTGAATGACTCGTCACGGCCCGCTTTATTAATGATCTTAATAAACAGCTGAGCTCGCGTTTCATTACATGTGTAGACAGTGAGTAAATGGGAAAATATTTTTGCCCTCCTTTAATAATTCATCTTTCTCGTGCATAGTGTTTGTAAGAATAAATTTAAACACTATTAATGGATGATTCACTTTTAATTACAGGAATTCTAAATATCAGCCCCGAGGAGAAGCGGCGTCGTCTGGAAGTTCAGGCCCGTGAAAACAGATGGCATCAATTCGTGGACGGAGAACTCATATTGAAACAAGGACTTGTAGAAAAACGAAAGGGATTGTTTGCGAGACGCCGCATGTTGCTGTTGACGACAGGCCCGCGACTCTTCTACGTGGACCCCGTCAACATGGTGCTCAAGGGAGAGATACCTTGGTCGCCAGAGTTGCGTGTCGAAGCAAAGAACTTTAGAATATTTTTAGTGTACACGGTAAGAATTAGTACGATTGTATTTATATTCTGTTATTTGTCGTTTCCTCTTTTTTCTGTGATGTTATTAATTTTCAAACAATACAAAAAGATCTGACTGTCACGCGACGATTTAAATTCACCTCTAATAATTATTTTAATTTATTCTCTGAATACCGTCCTTCATCGCGCAATGTCTCGAAAATTGTGCGGAAAGTGTGAAACTGAATAGTGAATACTACTTTGCTATAGGCAATATAAAGCTTGAAAAAAAGCTAAAAATAGTTTTGAATATAACGTAAGATGTTAATGATATAATTTTTGTTGCAGCCAAATCGTACATACTACCTGGAGGACCCGCAGTCGTACGCGCTGGAGTGGACGCGCGTGATCGACGAGGTGCGCATCGGCACCTACGGGCGGGACACGACCTAGGCGGCCCGCGCCCCGCTCGCTCGGGCAGAGCGAGCACTCTTCTAGGATATAACTAGGCTTCATTTCAAGCACGAAACACGAAATCATCCGGAGATGCCTCTCACGACGAAGACTCGTGTCCTCAGTTACGAACAATCCTTTAAGTTTGCGACCACGTTCAGGCCGCGCGGCGCGCCTCGGCGGGTTCACAGGTCGGTGCGCCGAATGACTGATTCCTACTAGTATGTCCCGACCTTCTTAAATTATTGCTCTAATTTAAGTTTATTTAATTGTGGATATCCGCGGTAATATGTAAATATTTGTCGTAATTTATTATCGAAATCATTAGGTGTAATGTGACTTGTATATTTGGGCCGTCAACTTAACGCCGGCCTCGTAAGAATGGACTTGTTATTCGCCACCCGCGTGTTCACGAAGCCCATTCCGGTTGGTAACTAGGCAATTTGTAGCTAAATTAATAATTATTTATTTTATTTTAATTATTTGCCAACGGAATGCGACTATTGTACAGATATTAAAAAAACAGTAGACAAATATAGAAAGAATTGTTTCCGCCCTTGTCACATGTGTCGATGAGTGCAAGTCAGTGTAGATAAAGGGGAAACATTCTTTGTATAAGAAGGATAGCTTCTTAATTTAGGAAAGGATGTACGCGGACGAATGCGATGTCCGCTCGTCCTACTCCACCTCATCGATGTGAAGTCGTTGAGTTAGTGCTTTTAATACACGTGCAGTACACGCACGCTGCACTATAATCCTAACTTAGTTAAAGTATACGGATAATATCGCCGAAGGTGATAGCGACAATGTTGAAATGATCGGGCTATCGTCCCGATGTTTCTTAACAACTGATTTCCTAAATTCGGTTTATTTTCAGAATTTTTTTTTTTTTAATACAAGTTTGAGTTTTGTTGTTTGTGTTTGTTATTATAAATAAAAATAGTTATGAAACTGCTAGAAAATTCAATGTCATGGCTTTTTTTGATACTTTCGTTATTTTGTTGTTTTGTTTTTATGAAATCAGTTAAATGTTGTAACGTTTTAGCTTAATAGTTTTAAATGCCTAAAACTTGCCTGGAAGTATTTGTTTCAGATGGGCTTAATGTAATGGGGATTTAATCCAAGTCACTTAGAAAAATATAAAAATCTAGGAAAGTGAGTTTCCATCTATTAAATTCTGTTATTTTAAATGATTTAATTGATTAGCATTGGGCTGTATTTAACATAAATTGGAACTACTCCATGACATTGTTACTAATAAACTGTCTGCATTTAAAATTAAATAACTGTTAACTATACTAGTTATATTTTAAAAAACATTTGTATTGCGTAAATTCCATAAAGTAAATAAGAAATTGAAAATAAATTGAAGTTGATTTTTTAAGAATTTTGCTTTTTTTATATATTCCTCCTTCCTTAATCCTTGTATTTATGGATCTTAGAAAATTTTAAGAATTCCAATGTATAATGTTATTCATACAAACATATTTTTTTAACTTGACTTGAAATTTCACAAAAGGTATTAAAGCTTTTGTGAAATTTCAAATATGTCAAGTATTTTATAATTACTAAATTAAATAAAAAAAACTATTTCAAATTACCTAATTGATAAGTATAAGCAAAATTTGAACTGTCTTTCTTACAAACTTGAAATTATTGATGCTTAATCTCTTTTTCAGTACACTAAGAATATTTGAGAAAACCTGAAAACATAACACAATTTTTTTCTCTTAATGTAGAAAGATAAGATAATAAAAATGTAAGTGTAAAATAATAATCGTAATTAAATTATATTATTGATGACACAAATTTTATAGTTAAGATATATTAATTTGTTATTTATTGCATAAACTAACTAAGCCTGTAAGCTGTAACTTGTAAGAGATAAATGTACCTTAATATATTTTAGACACTAACTTGAAACTTAAAATTATTTTTAATAAACCAAACAAACGTAGCACCAGCAGTGAGTGTTGCCATACACGAAAATCTGCGCTAGGTAAGTAAATAATCTTTTACTAAAGATATTAAAAGACCAAAACACCTAACCTGCCAGTGTCCCAAAAAACACGAATGAGATACAGTAGTACATTTTGTAGAATATTAAGAATCGTCTTTCTGATAGTAGCGTAATTTTACATTCACAATATTTTTGATCTTTTCTGGCAAAAATAGATCTAGGTGATTTTGGATTTCTTCATTTGAAATAAAGTTTTACTGTCCAAAAACTGTTGTAGTGACCGGAATAAATAATAATATGAAGGCGTCAGATCTGGAATTTGTGTTGGGTGTCGCAGTGTATTCAATCAAAAAGCTTTTAGCGATTAACCAAACTTTTCACATTGTGTTGAAGGAACACTACACTAATACTTACTTTCCTGTCTGTTAATTTTACTCAAGTATATTTAAGTAATGTGTCTCAAGTATATTGTTAAAATATCAAAAATATATATTTTAAATCAATATTAAATATGTTTGATAAAATCAATTTATTATTTTATTTTCGAACATACGACTAGATTAGAGTTTTTATTATAGTCTATATTTTGCGTCTGTTGTCTAGGGATGCTCGATGTCAGAAAAATATCGATGTTCATAACGATGCTATGATTGAAAGGAAAAATCAATATTCGAAAAAATCTATGTTTTAAAAGTTTCTATATGATTCCATCATTATCTATTATTCATTATTTTTATTTTTACTCCAAAAAAGATCGTAGTTTCTTTAATCAATATTCTACAATTATAACGCTTCTTGAATTGATTTCATTTAAACACCAAGAGTCAAGAGTAAATTCAATTATAACTGCGAGTGAAATCGATTAAGTGTTCTCAATCGACGCACAAGATGTTTCGCTTTCGATATTTTGTTATACTATCGAGGACATGTCAAAACATCGATGTTTTCGTACTGAGCTTCGATCGATGTCATAATTTTCAAATATCGATGAATATCGGTCTCGTGCATCTCTACTCTAGTCTACTGTCTAAAACTCTAACCTCTCTCGCTAATGTTTATGATTTTATAAAATTACATTTTTTTTCATAGTTAAACTTATAAGCAATTGTTTGTTATTTATATATAAAATAAATAAATTTTACTTTGATATATTTGCTAATATGACTACGAAAGTAATAAAATATGTGGGAAGAACGACTAATTTTAAAGGCAAAACACTATGGGAAATTGTCGGAAGTCTTAAAAATTATGGTGTGGGAAGGATCATTGCTCGATCTGTATTTGAACGCTACCCAGAACCTAGTTTTATGAAGATTGTGAAGGTGGAAACTTGCCCTGATGAGGTGAGTTACATTTTAGCCAGATAAGATACTAAGGCCCCCCAGATCTGCGTAATTTTAGCAAAGGTAAAATTTTGAGGATTATTATCTAATATGTAGTTAAAACGGTATGCGTACTTACTAACTTGAAAGTAGGGCCCTTTCAGAGATAGATCCACTCCATTCCCAGGCTTCCTCTCCCAACCCTGCTGTGTTTGATACTGTATGAGGCCTAAAGAAATAACTTGTCTTGTCATCTCTTTATTTTCAGGAACGACGAAGAGTAAGAGTTTTGGTTGAGAAAACATTTAGAGGCAAGAAGTTACCTAATTTAACTGAAATTTACAGAACATCCTATAAACCTGATTATAAACTTATTCCTAAAGATGAAGAAGCCAAATTATTTGAAGCAGTAAAAGCATTAGAAAATAAACCTGAAGAAATTCTACCAAGGACTATTGAAATGCCACCATTAATGCAACGATTTATTGCAAAGGATTATAAGAAAAGAGGAATTGAGGTAATTTATTTAAATAAATTATATTAAAAGTGAATAGGAAAGTCACTTGTCCATTTGAATGTATTATTTTCATCCCTTTGCTTTGGTAACAAATTGAAACACAGGATCGTGTTCCACCATATGACATGCAGTATCACAGATTTGGGCAGAAAGTGAGCAATATGCTCAGTTAGCTTATTAACAGTAGGCTCCCTGTGTCAATTGTTTTTTCATTGTTTTGTATTATTATTCTGTTTCTTGTGTTCAAAGCACCTTAGTCTTTTGGAAGGCTTGTATTAGGACAAATGTCCGACATGCAGAGGCCCATTGGAGAATATAAAACTGTTTTACTGTTACATTAGCTGGGATCCATCTTAGAGTAACCACAAGCAATAGCGCAAAGATTGGTCACTGTATAATGTGTAGGAACTATTGAATCTATTATTACCATATAATAAATTACTTTTCAGGATGTAAAGGAATTTGTTCTGCCGATTACCTACCACCACACCCCTAATAGATCAAAAAGAATTGCTCAAGAAGGTGAAAAACCGACAATTCAATTTACAATGGGTCTCGGAAAACCAATAAGTCCTTCACTCTATGAAGGAGTTGAGTTATAATAAACAACACTCATTTATAATATAGATATATGGATTATGTTAGAAACAAGTAATTAGTTATATTTAAATAAAACACTGTTAAGTTACATGTTAGTTTATTTCATAAATATCATTTGTGCATACCATGTTGTGAAGCAAATTTTTTTGCTAGCAGAGGATTGGAATCCATTTCTGGATGTGACTTTTCTATGTCAAGTTTCTGCAAACAGAATTTTATAGTATATTTGTTTTAAATATATTATCTTATATAAAAGAAAAGCAGCTGAAAAATTTAGGAATAATATATTGTTACCGAATTTGAACCCATTTAGAAATTTTTAGTTACATTTTAATCAAAAGGCTATAATATAATTCGAATATAAATATTTCCTTAAATTAGACACCAGTGCAACTTATGTTAAGTAATTCATTGACTAATTTTAGATGTTGGTACTTTATGTTGGTAGACACTATAAAGTAAATAAATATAAATAATGAATGGATTATAAATAAAAAAGAAAAAGTATGACAATATGTGCAAAAGTAAAAAAAAATCACAGTCATAGTTCACTATGATCTCTTTCTCTGCTTTCTATTTTTCAATACTGAAGTTTTTTTTGGTGGAGTGGAGATAGTGAAAACGAAATTACAATTCTTACAAAGATTTTGATGATAGATTATATTTTTTAGGTTCACACTGTATCCCACATACATTTCGAGACATTTGTAGACATTTAATGTAGGCTCATGAAAGACAATCATTGATTTGCTTTAAATATGCGTTTAAATTACTTTTGTATATGAATGTGCATTTTCGGATGATAAAAGATTACCTTCCAAAATTCACGCATTTCTTGCACATCTTCTTCACGTTGCACGAAATACTGTCTTACAGATTTTTGTATCAATGTAGCTGCATATTCCTCTGGCCATAACCAAGATTTGGGGTAATAGGGGCGAGGACTGAAATGTGTTACTACGTAATTAATTTGCCTTCATAATATGTTATAAAAGATCTTAAGCATTAACATAGGGCAAAGCGATCATTTGGATGGTTAATAATAATAATTTTCATTTGGCTATATCCCGCATATAGCTGGGTGGGAAGATGGAATGGATTAGTGGCGGAACACATGGCCACGTTTTCCTTGTTACCAGAGCGAGGAAGCGAAAATAGGAGTAAATATCAGCCACGCGCATGTATGCTTAAATGTTTAAAATTATGCAACAGAGTTTGCTGCTGTTTTTTTTAATAGATACTTTATTATATAGTAGTCCTTTACAGCATGTAAATGAAATGAATATTTTCGACCATATTACACATTTAAAATGGCGTAATATAGTGTATTAAGTAAATAATTCAATAGCTTAAGCAGGCAAAGCCGCGTTAGTTGTATATAAATTATTATTATTATAAGAAATAAGTGAATATTCAATATTTTTCTTACTATTTCTTAAGACGTTCTCGCACCCAGGGCATATTAAATAAATGAAAATTGTTCAATTTTCGATCTGGATGCCGAGGGTTATTGTTCCATAGCAGCTGTAATGAATTATTTAGGATAAGTGTCTAAACAAGGGGTATAGATGAAATATTTTCGTCCTGCTAGGAAAACCAAGTGCGGCGTTGGCCGTCGTGGCGTGGCGTGTTTTCATTCCTATTTCCATTTCCTCGTTCTGGTAACGAAGAAAAAGCGGCGATGTGTTCCGCCACTAAACTCCTGATGCCTCGAAAATTGGATGGAAAGTGGGGTAAGGAGTATCTTAACACTATGCTCTGCTTGATACAGCGTGAAGTAAAAAACAAACAAAAACATTATGCATATTGTTTACCTGTAGTAAACAATATGCATAATGTACAATACAAAAAAAATATTACTATTTTTATTAAGTAAATAAATCATTAAAAGAAAAAACAATGTTAACCTCTGCCATATAATCAATGCCGTTGAAAAAACATTTTTGAATTTTAAATGCATCCCATATTTCAGCCTTCGTTAAAGTTTCTTCCAAAGCAGGTATCAGGTACGGGAAGATGATGTTTTTCACGTAGTCACATTCAGTCTCTGTAAGTCCAGTATATAATAATTGTTGTTTTTTTTTAATGTTTTATCCTTGAGACAACAAATATGGATACACAGATACAACAGAATAGATAATAGCAACTAGTTCTATATTTTTATTTTATATTACTAACTGAGGAATGGTGGTTTATCCACAGGCTCCTTTTTATCTTCAGAATACTGTTCAATCTCTCTGAATCTATTTTCACTCTCTTCAACAATTTGCGACCAATTCGCTTTGTTTCGTTTGTTAAGTAATATAGGGAATTCTACCTCGGAGCAGGTAAGACTTTCTGGCAGCGTGAAAGTAGTCAACGTGTCGCTTATATCAGTCAAGGCCGTTTTGGTTTCTTTAGACTTTCCTTTACGATCGGTTCCTTTTCCAGCCATCCTTTTAATTTACCTGTTAACTGTAGTTTATTTGATTTATACTCAAATATAGATTTTCAGTTCATTAAGTTTAATTATCATTAAATGTATTTAATCGCATATCGCATTGAGAATCACAGAAAAATAAGATGACAAATGTCAAGATATTTTTTTAAAGTAAAAAACAGCCATGTCTTTTACACTATGAAAAAGTTAATTGTACTTAATTATAAATCCTTTAATTTGTTAGATAATATTATTAAGTTGGTGTCGTACATATACTTAGCTCACTTTAAAATTATATAAAATTGATTTGTAAGTATAAAATTTTGGTGTAGGTGAAGTTAACTCGATACCTAACTTTAAGATATGGCTTGTAGTTTGAATTTAAATTCAGAAGTTGATAATTCAAACAGAGTATTAGTAGGTACTAAAGTAGTGCTAACTAGTTTAGCTGGAGTTTGTTCAAGAGATGTTCCAATTCATAATTTTAATTGAATTGGAAAATACTTACAATGTGTGATGAATGTGCAACTGGCCCATTCAAAACCCTTTCTTAAAAATAAATTAATCAGCTTCACACTGTATCCTGCGCACAGCAGGGTAAGCTGAAGTTAAGGTTAACCCAATGTTAAGACACCCCGTTCATCATTTTTAGCTGAACTCAGAAGGCATTGCGTGTTAATTGGCGGAACACTACGCCGCGTTTTGCTAAAATTGAGGCTGTAAGTGATATTATGCTAGGTGGTATGGAAGTAAGCGTATAGTTTAGTGTCGGTAACTTAAGTATTTCATAACATTTTTATATACTTAAAATAAGTGTGTATCTTTGGTGCTTGTTTGCTACGGATACCAGTACAAATGGATTTTTGTATTATTTGTTAAGCAATTACTCTGCCAATTAAGATCATATAAGTATATAAATAAATTCAAAATTTCTTTCCCGAAATAATAGATTTCAAATAATTAATAATTATACCTAATACCATATGTGTAAATATCAATTATTTATTTATTTTTTTGTAAATACCTCCCTATAAAGTGACTAAAATATTGTTTTCTAGCTTTTAGTTTATGTACGAGTATATATTAAAACCAGTTTTAAAATAATTTTGAAAAGAAGTTTTTTTTTGTAAATTGGTTGACAATTGACATACTGTCAAGGGCTTTAATATGTTTTTATTCAGGAGTTTGTTTTTAATACTTAGTAATAAAATAAAAATACAATGTATTAAAAAATATTTTATTTTACAATAAACTGCACAAGCAATTACTTAAAATCTCTGGCTATTACCGACCAAAGAAAAATAATAAATTAAAGAATTAAATAAACATTCACATTCTAAGCATTCTTAAAACTTTTACCATAATATATGATATTGTAACCACAAAATTTTAATAATGGGAGAATCTCTAATAATTGGAGAATTTTCCAGTAATTTGTGAGATCCAGTCTAGATAGTGAGCAACCTTGACGTAGACTCCGGGAACGCCAGGTTGTCCACAGCCAATGCCCCATGAAACAACACCAACTAGCTGCCATGTGCCGCTGCGCTCACAAACTAGGGGGCCACCTCCATCACCCTTACAAGCATCTTTGCCCTCTTCTCCTCCAGCGCAAACGAAACCAGGGTTCAACTCATAGTTATAGCCTAATCTCGTGTGTCTTAGTTGCTGTTGGCATTGACCGTGACCTAATATTGGTACATCGACTTCCTTCAAGATGTTTTGATATTTTCCATTTGATCCAAATGCGTCTTTACCCCAACCAGTTGTCCAGCATCTCTGTCCAGCGTAGTCAGTATATTTGTCTGGGAGACAAGCAGGACTAATGTGAGGATATTTGGTCCATTCTACAGGATGATCCAATTTTAAAATTGCGAGGTCGTTGTCCAATGTTCCAGCGTAATATTGTGGATGGACATGTACTGAGATAACGTCTCTTTCGATATATGGATAAAATTCAACATCATGATTGACATCCCATTCACCCAATCTTACTCTTAGCTCGAAGCCTTTGTATCTGAAAAAAAGAAAAAGAATTATAAGTAATTTTATTTTGTTCAAATTTTTTGCTTAATATATTTTTAAATTGTGTCTATTTTAATTTCAACATTTTAGGTCGTTTTTGATAACTGAATACTTACGACTTAATGCAATGAGCTGCAGTCATGATGTGAAGACCGTCGATAAGTGTTCCTCCGCATACGTAAACCGACTCTTTAGGATCTTTCTTCAATATCGCCGCCTGCCATGGATATTCACCGAATTCACTATCACCGTCTATATATGAAGGAGTCTTGATCCTGCCATTGATACCTTGTGAGTGCCTGATTCCACATTGACCACGATTAGATGCCTGGGGTTGAAGAGGTCGGCGGCAACACACTTCATTTTGTTGGCACTGAGGAATTTGTTGTTGAGGTCCGAAGTAACCTTGACGCTAAGAGAGAACAAATTGACAATATATAAATTAATAATGAGACATATTATCTGTAAATAAACAAAAAGTGTTAGTTGAGTTCAGTCTGAATATCTATTTATTACCTCTTGACTTTCACTTTTTGATATTTCAACGGGAATTTCCCTTTTTTTTCTGTTTTCAGGAAATCGTATTGCTTGATTTTCCCGGTTTACCCCAGAATTAGAAGGAACGTTAAGGGATCGTGAATATGCGTATCGGGTGGCATAGGCGTGGCCATTATTATTAACACTACCATTAAGAGATCTTTCATAACCAAAATTATTGTATGGATTGTATTGAAGAGTATCATCGTTATTACTGTCATCTTCGTCATAATAGTCTTCGTTACCTATTGTTGCCCCTTGTGCATTGTATTGATTATGATGGGTGTACGGGTAATGTGGTGAGTATGTGGGTGGTCTGTATATTCCATACCCCTGATGATAATCTACAGGAGGATGACTAATAGGTAAATGGCCAATGGCGGGATGAGGTGAAGGAGGATGACCAACAGGAGGAACGATGGGGCGATAAGAATATGGTCTATGTGGATAATTGTTATATGGATATGGATTATAGTGATGGTAGTGCTCATGTTTGTTTAAAAGGTATTGCTTTTTTTCATGAAATAGGTGACCTATTTTATTGACGACATGCTCGTTAGGGGTCACATGTAAATTAACAAATGGCTTGACAATTTTTTCACCATAATCATTTTTGGTAACTTGCACGGCTAGTAATGGATTTACAGAAACAAGACCTAAGTTAAGACCACCTCCATTTAAAGCAGGGCCGTAAGGATTGTGTAAAGGGTTGGTATTATAAGGATTTATAGGATAACCAGAGGAAGGCTGGGGCAACCCAAAAGAGACACCAAACGTGGGCTGCACTTGTTTGTTGTTATTACCGCCATTGCCGCCGTATCCAGTCAACCCAAGGAGGCGCTGCAGTAATATACAATTTTTTATAAAAATGTATTTTTAAAATTATTTTTTTCATTTAGTGTTAGAATGAAGTCCAGTGCCCATTGTTTAGTTTTTCTTTTGGTAATTGGTAATAGGTATGTATATTCAATCTTATATAAACACATGATTTATTAGATCGTTTTAAAAAATACCTCTGTCGTATTTATTTCGTTTATGCATGTTAGGAATATTGTGAAGTATGATTTGTCGTGTTAGTTTCTTAATTGCATAGTAATTTTAACTTACCGGTTCAATTTCCTTAGCAGTGTCTTTTTCTTTAACTTCATTGACATCCCTCTTACTGATGTTTTTCGTATCTGTAGTATTTTCATTATTGGCTGTTTTATTCAGACCATCTAATTGTTCTTCTGTTAGTGCTAAAATTTCTCCGCCTTTGTTACGAGGGTCGATTGGTAAATATAAATCGTCTCTACGTCCAATAATTTCTTGACTAGGACATTGATCGTAGTTAACACAGACACATTCAAATCCTTGAGCCTTAGCATCATGATAATTCTGTTGATATTTATTATTATTTTGTCCAAATGACGCTGGGCCTTGATTGTACAAATTGCTGCCAGATCCCACATGAAGTTCTTTCTTATAAAACTCACTATTCTGAGAAGCATATGCGCCCAATGAATTACCGTACCGTTGATCTTCAAATGCATTATTTGAAAATTGGTTTGGCAGGCCTTGATTTAGTACATTAGTACTACCTTTGTTAAAAGCACTGTGCCCGTATTGAGATCCATATACAGTATCTGTTTCATAGACAGGCTTACTACTAGGTGAGAATGCGCCAGTCATAGGCTTGAAACCTCCATTAAATTCGCCTCCTGATGAAGTTATAATATCTGACGATTCTTGTGTATGTAATTGAGATGATAAATGCCCTACAGATCCAACGGGAATAGCAACGGGCTTGATTATAACTTTTGGTTCTTTATCAGCATCACTATGCACATAATGGTGATGAACATGTTGTTGTACAACGGATTCCGTTTTAGTGTTGACAGTAACAGGAACTTTATTATAAGTTGGTTTCAAATTTTCAAAGTTATAAGGTTCTTTAATCGCGTAACTAGGAGGCTTAGTCACATAGTTAGCTTCAAATCCATTATATACACCACTGCTTTGAGAAAACTGATAATTATTTCCGGCTACACCATATTTGTCTGAAAATCCAGGTCTTGGGTTTCCATATCCTGGTCTTTTTGGGGGTAGTTTTTGCGGACGGGGAGGGTATAGCATTGGTTTAGGTGGTCCGTAAGCTCTGGGTGGACCGCGCACTGGAATTGAAGCTACTGGTTTACCAATAGGCTTTATGTCAACGGGTTGGGCATAAATTAATTCATCTGGTGAAAGATAAGTTCTCTTTTCTTGTGAATCTTCCTCATCACACTGAAAAATGTAATAAAAAGTTTAGTATAGCGTAAATAAGCAATTGATAAAATAATAGTGAAATTAATCATTTATACATTTAGTTATAAGTAGCATATTATTACCTGGATTAGCCCTAATGTACAAAGACGTCCTTTAATCAAATTTCGTGCTTCCAAGTCGTCTCCGGAATCGAGTGCTTCTTTAATGGTGGGGTCACTATACACATCATCAAATCCGCTTAAGCTTCTACCTTGCTTACTGCTAACTAATTCGTCTACAATGTCATCTAGAACAGTTGCGTTAGCATTAAAACTCTTTCCTTGTGCTTCACTAATTTCTTCTCCTTGTAATAGTTCAGTCGATTTTCCGCCAGCATTTTCTGTTTCTTTATCATCTCCTCCCCAAGACCAGTCAGCTGATATGCTTGCTATAGTTAGCGATAGCAAAATACAACTATATGTAAAGATTCGCATGATCTGAAAAAAATAAAAACAATAGTTTAATCTTATTCGTTGGAACATATACATAAATAAGTGATGTCGAAATATGAGTAGGTAGGCGGGAAACACTTTTACTTTCGCGAACAATTGTTATATAAGCTCCAGTAATGTCGGGGCATCGTTGCGACTGTTCAAGCAAGAGTGCCTCTGCGAAAGCGCTCTCTCGAGTTTCATTAGCATGCAATTAATGCAAAATATTATTTATAAAAACCTTCTTAGTAAAATTGTAATACTAAGTTCAAATTTTTATTTTTTTTCTCTCTCTTGTCAGAGAAGTAAGAGTCATATATTAATGATGCTTTATTATATAACTGAGCCACACTCTTTGTATTTATTATGAAAGTGGTAATGGTGTCAGTGTCACCAAAAACCGGCACAGCGGACTATCGACAAGCTCAGCACGTTTCGATCGGTGCGTCATAATTTCTCGTAACCGCTGTGATGTAACGTCCTAGATGTCTTCTTTATGCAATACGTTTTAAACTTCTTTAAAAAAATCATATTTAAATAATTTACATAGGTTGATTGTTATAGTCAAATTTCAGTACACTTACGATAAAACGTATATTTTACGTCGCTAATTTTGTCGCAATTGCGTTACGCTGGAGTTTCTATTATGATAAAAGTTACATTCGATAAACAGAACACGATATTTCACTATTTACTTGAGCTACTTTAGTTTATTAACATATAATGCGTCGTTTCCTAGTTTTCTTAGGCTTGCTTCTTACGTCTTAATAGAAAGTGAAAGCGAAGCTCTACGTCTCGATTGAAGATATACGTAAAATGATTATAGTCATGTTTATATTATTTAAATGTTATAAAAAAGATCCTTTTTAGGAACTTTATGATTTTCTATTAAATTTTCTATTAAATTAAATATTATAAAAACGGAAAATCAATGTGAAAAGAAAAGCCTTGTTTCCATTCAAACACCTAAACAATAATTGAAAGCTATTGTTTATTCACACACGTTTTTGTTGCACTAGTCACTTAGCGTTCTCTTTAAAGCACGTAATTTTTTTAACCGCTATCTTAATTATGCTCTTAATATTTTTAATCACAACAACTTACTTTTATTAACACTTTCTTGAATATCACCAAAAAAAAATTTAAATTGTCTTCACCACTTCACTGGTGCTCTGTTTGCGTCGGAATGACTGCCACATCCACCACCGCCACGCTTTATACTTCGACCAAAGTAAAAATGCACGCACTCAGATTTGGTAAGATGATCGACTCAGGCTTCTACCAATGCACGATTTGGAGGACTCTGTCGCTCGTTTATCGCCAAATTTCTATGGACAGCATAGTTAGTTTG
>FASU01018721.1:0-11072 GCA_001486225.1 Heliconius pardalinus sergestus | reverse complement strand
GCGAGACTTATTGGAGCGCACAATCGATCAACACTCCCTCGTTGCCCATCACCGTTCGACTGGACATAACAACTTTATACGCGGCCTTTCAGTATACTGGTACATGACGTATTTAGAATATGTAAAATAGATTTCAGGAAATTATATGTTTATTTTGCACTTTTTTTTACTTTATTTTTTATTTTACTCACAATTTGTGGATGCAAAGTGTGAGAAAATAAATAAATCTGCAAAAAAGCTTAAATATATAATGTAAGACAAAAATTCGCCAAAAGCTCTCTAGTTCTCTACGGTTACTTCCGTGGATAAAGTTTGGGATCTGCATATGATGGACGTGAAAATATGTATAGTTTGAATATTTCCTTCCTCTCTTAGTAGTTTGTAACTCACGTAGCAGTGTAGCTGTAGCGGCAAAATAGTAGGTATATAACTTTAAACATATGCACTTTACACTTCAGCTTTGTTTTTGTAATTTAATGTACATATTAGTACGATTTTTTTTGTTATCTTCCTATTTTATTATCTAAATATACAAGAATTAAAGAAAATATAATAAGTATATGTTCTTAAAAGGACAATGCAATTTACTGTACCTAAATACTTAAGTACTTTAGTAGATACAGTAATTAATAATAACTATTGATAATAAAAACTATTGTAGAGTATTAAAGAATCCACATTCTAAAGTCCGACTCAATTGCAATTAGGTATATGGGACTGCAAAAAGGCCATGCATAGGTCCTAGCGCATGGTCACAAACCTGCGATTGTAAACTAGACAGGTTTTAGGTTCGATTCCCATTCGAGGAACCGAAATATTTCATATTTTCATTTGCCAGCTCTGGTAACAAGGTAAAGCGTGAATTTGAGTAACACCGCGCAACACGAAACGCTTCCGGAAATCCGAAAAAAGTAGAGAACAGATCCCAGGAAAGGGAACCCTTTACCCTGCTATGCGAAACTAAAAAAAAATAAAAGGTAGTAGGTATACATTTTATTATTTAAAAATAGTTTACTTTTTAATTTGAAATATTTTTATAATACAAAAAATGAAATATAATCCCGTAGCAATTTTTTTAAAGAGAAAATAAGTTCTAAACTGTTAATAGTTATCGAGTCTTATGTCTGCAATGTTTTTAAATGCGTTACTGTAGTTGGAACTTCAAGATTCTGAAATTCAATTTACTAGGAACGTAAACCAGCAGGTGCATGCTAAATCTATAAGATTATGTTATGAATACTAGGAACAGTTTGCTTTACTACGCTTTAGTTATTGGTATAAATATATAAGTAGGTACGTGTTCTATTAATAAAAATCAATTTCAAACGGTAAACTATGCAAATATAAGACTCATATGATGTTCTCATTGATGGCATGGTTAGAACTGTATCAATTAAAATAGGACCACACGGGAAACACCAGCTTTCAAATCACCTAGTCAAAAGTTCTGAAGTAGTAAGCATTTAAAAACTAGTCGAATTGAAAACATCCTTCTGTCTTCCTTCCTCAAGCGTGACCATACATACAGACAGACAGATAAGAAATTAAAAAATATATATTTTCTATTATTGTTTTTAAGTGTCCTTCCATCCATTTCAGTCAAAAATACTAAATGGTCAGACAAAATATTTTTACTGTTTTATTATATATAGAGGTAGAGATTATGAGCAATTTTTATCGCTTATTTGTCAAATTTATTTTTACTTAAAAATTGCTCCAACGCCCAATACTGATAAAATAATCAGAATTGACTTTTTGATTTAATTATTTTAACCAAGATAAGTGCGAAATATCTTTTGACAAAAAGTTTCTCAGGACTCTAAACACAAAAAAGGTTTACAATATAAACGATTATTTGCAGTTTAAGATTTACCTTCAATTTTAATTAATTAACCTATAAAAATTGCATGAAACGGAATTAATTTATGATGTTTACACTTACAATGTGAGCTGTCACTGACAATGACAATTCCAGCTTGACATTATCCTGATATATAAAAATCACAAAATATTTTATATTATTTATTATAATTTTACTGTGTTCCTTTGTTATTTCGTTTAAAATAAATAATATTATATAGATATAATGTTGTCATGGGTAACTATAGTAAAATGTTAAAAAAATCTCTAGTTTATTTGTTTTATTATTCTATTATTTTTTTTGATTACTTCCAAACTTTCAGGGTGCTAATTCTCATGGCCAATTAGGTCTTAATATCATTAGTGAACAAGTAGACAAACCAACTAAAGTAACTAACGATTTTTTTAATCCAATCAAACAAATATCTTGTGGTGGTGGACATACTCTCCTATTAGACAGTGAAGGCAACATTTTTTCTTGTGGATGGAATCTGAAAAAGCAACTAGCACAAGAAAAGGAAACATACACATTTAATCGCATTTGGCGTTTAAGTGGTATAAAGTTTACAAATATAGCATGTGGATGGGATTTCAGTAGTGGTGTTACCGATGATAACTTTCTTTTTGTATGGGGCTCTAATAGTCATGGTCAACTTGGTTTACCGAAGGATCATTTTTCTGAAGATCTTCATCCAGTGAGACTTCAAGTCAATGCTTGTTCTATATCTATGGGACTGAGACACACTGCTATTATTAATTCAAAAGGTGAGATATGGACTACAGGTTGTGGAAGACATGGGCAACTTGGCTTAGGGAAACACATACTACAATCTGACAGATTTCAAAAAGTTCCTAAATTGTGTAATGCCTCACATATTGCTTGTGGACAGAATCATACTATAGCTTGGAGCTCTCAGGAGAAGGCCTTATATGTATGGGGTGACAATAAACATGGGCAGTTGCTACTGTCTTCAGAAAAATATAAAAAAAATTTTACACCTGAAAAAATTGACATTGATGTTAAGCAGGGAGTGAAGAAACTTTTAAGTGGATGGACAAATGCATTACTATGGCTGATAGATGGTTCCCTATTAACATGGGGCCGAAATAATCATGGCCAACTAGGAACTAATGTACCTTTTGCAGGAAAAATCATACATGTGAAATTGCCAGGTAAATTATTGAAAATATATCACAATGGAGAATAGTGGTCTGAAAACAATGTTCTCTCTAGTTGTCTTACTATATGCAGGATACAAGTGAAGCTTAACAAGAAAATCTACATATTGAATAAATAAGTAAAGAAATATATATTAGATTTAAATGTTATTTAAACATAATAAACATACAACAAACAGTGATCCGAATTGCACCTCTTTTTCCAATCTATTTTATTATTTGCAAAAGGCCCAAGTTAGAGTCAAACTATATTTATTTTTTATTTATTTTATGTTTTTTGAATTTGCGCATAATGTAAAATTATAACTTTCAGAAAATAGACATGTTAAAGATGTTTCACTTGGCTCTGAGCATACAATATGTTTAGCAGATGACAACACATTATGGGCCTGGGGCTGGAATGAACATGCCAATACAGGAGCATCATCTGATGATAGTGTTTTTATTCCTACCAGAGTACCTTTAGATACCAACTCAAAAATTACACAAATTTATGCTGGAAGTGCTCACAACTTTTTAGTAACAGATAATATAGAAGACACACAAAGAGTAGATACATGTGAGGAGTAATGGAGGTACATAATTAAACTTAATGATTAAGTAGTATATTTATATAAATTTTTTTTATATAGGAATTTATATATTTTTTTTGATATAATATAGGAATTTTATTGCTCAGACAATTTATTAAAATAAAAAAAATATTTAAAAAAACAACAACCCCTGTCTGCATAAATCTAAAATGAAAATAAACAAGCCCAATAGTTTATTAGGATTAACAGTCAGGACCTCTTTAAATTATGTGGAGTTCCTAGTAAAAATTTTATTGATTGAAGAATTACTTCTAGGTTTGGGATTTAAACCTGATTGTTCAAATCTCTATGTTAATTTTTTTATGTTTTCTTAATAAGTATTTTTTCTTTCCTAAGTGTGGAATAACACTTTAAAAATGTAAAAAAAAATTTACAACATGTTACATACATACATTAAAAGAGTTAAGGATCAAATAAAGTGCAATAAATATATAAAATGTAGCAATTTATTAAGTTTTTACTGCTATTTTATAAATAATGTAATGTATGATAAAAACTAAACATCTAACAAGTAATACCTTATGTAAAATAAGCGCCAATTTTGGTGACTATTGTTAAAGACAATTATTTTACTCACATTATTATAAAGCAATGCAAATAACTATGATGTAAAAGCAATATTGAAAAATAACTGACAAGTTATAAATCTGTCACACTCTGTTAAATATAATCTTTCAATAAGAGTAAAATTATTTAACAATTTTAATAAAATAATAAAAGGTTGTTGATCTTGCTACCTTTTCCTTTCACCTTTCTGTGTTTTACGTTTTTCTTTTTTCTCCTCTTTCAGTGCCTTTTGCTTCTCTCTGAAACGAATACATTTAATATAAATGGAGGCCACAATCATATACTATGCAACAATGGCATATCATCTGATTGGAAAAATTATTTCATTCCTACATGGCACTAAGTTCTATGTTCAGGAAAATTGGACAGAAAATTAACAACCTACTTGCTATATGCAGGATATATAAAGCTAAACAGAAATACATTTTTGAGGAACATGCAAACCTTTTTATTTAATATGTAAATTTTGAGTAACATGAATGTTTCTATATTTAAGTGCAAAACCACATCATGGCTAAATCAGATCTGACTTAGCCGACATCTGACTTAAATGCAATAATTGTATGAGCAATTCTCACTTGGGAGACTATTATATTTATTTTCTAGCTCTAGTAAAGTATAGCATGGACCTGGTAATAGCCGGGATTAATGCCAGGAAGAAGAAGTAAAGTATAGCATGGCCACTTAACAAGCATTTTTAAATTAAATTCACATATTTAAATAACTGATCTAATATTTACCTATCTTCTTTATCCTTTTCTTTCTTACGCTGAGCTTCTTGACGGGCTAGTTCTCGACGCTCTCTTGCAGCTGCTGCCACATCTGTAGCATTTGTGTTCCTAACTAAATCTTGAGAATCTATTTCCTCTTCATTTTCTTGATCTTCCTAAAAAATATTATAAACATTTAAAATTTAGTATGGAGATATCAATAGTATTGCTACCATTTATAATATACCTCATTATCAGGAAGCTGGCTGTATTGGGACAGAATAGCCTCACGTATTTTTTTCTCATCATCGGTATATTCCCGACGAGTTGTCGTTGCTAAAGATTGTGATTCCAACAACTTCGCCAATTGAAGATCTACATCTGTAACAGCCCTTGGAGCTTCTTCCTTAGGCTTACATAATTCCCATTTATCTATTATTTCATTGACATGAGCAGATATATCTTTTTCCTGTAAAAGATTTTACGACAATATATTTAAAATTATAAAATTGATATATAACCAATAAATATTGTAACTACTTACAACAATTTCAGATAGTATGCCTTCTAAAGCATCTTTCTTTTCATCTATAGATTCTTCACCTTCTAAAATACCCGATATATATGATCCAAATATATTTTCATCAGTTTTTAATGATCTTAATTTATCAATTAACCACGGCTGGAATTCTTCTACGGCAGCCGCCATGTTGACATATTCTCATCTTTTCAATTGAAATTGACATTTGACGTTTTTATCAAATAACAGACTCAAAAATGATCTTAAGTGAATACACCTTACACTCCTTACAGTAGATAAAATAAGCAGTATATCATCAATTGGGGTGGATAGAAACAGGTTTGGGCTTTAATTTAAGTTGCATTTTAACACCATGTTTCCGAAAATATTAAAAAGGTATTTTATTTATTATCATTTATATCAAGTAACATAATTATAACTCATTTTGTTAGTAACAACTAATACTTAATATTTATGTTAGTATTTAAGTACTTTTTTACGTTTTATTATAATTAAATATTACAATGATTTACTACAAACCGCACGAAACCTTTAGTAAAATTTTGTTATGTCAAAAGTTATATTTCACTCTATATTTTTATTTATCACTATTACTATTGTCTTGTCACGGTATATAAATAATCTATATTCTGTAGTATCTGTATTTGGTCGGCTCGCACTTGTCTAGTTTCGGTCTAACAATTACTAAGCAGAATCAAGAATATTGTTGAGATTTGTTATTTGTAATAATAACTTAAAAAATGTCGGCGAGATATGATAGAGCTATCACTGTATTTTCCCCCGATGGTCATTTGTTACAAGTAGAGTATGCACAAGAAGCAGTACGAAAGGGATCCACGGCGGTAAGTAAATTTGGTTTACTCTAATAATTAAACAAGAATAGTAAAATATCATAATAATATATTTATATGCCTTCAGGTGGGTGTGAGAGGTAAAGATGTCGTTGTTCTTGGAGTTGAAAAAAAATCTGTAGCAAAATTGCAGGAAGAAAGAACTGTAAGAAAGATATGCCTACTTGATGATCATGTGGTTATGGCATTTGCCGGTTTAACTGCAGACGCACGTATTCTGATCAACCGAGCTCAAATTGAATGTCAATCCCATAAACTCACTGTTGAAGATCCAGTTACATTAGAATACATAACAAGATACATTGCTGGTCTTAAACAAAAGTATACTCAAAGCAATGGACGGCGTCCTTTTGGCATATCATGTTTGATAGGTGGTTTTGATTATGATGGACACCCACATCTATTCCAAACCGAACCATCAGGCATTTATTACGAATGGAAGGCAAATGCTACGGGAAGGTCAGCTAAAACTGTTCGAGAATTCTTAGAGAAAAATTACACTGCTGAAGAGGTTGCTTCAGAAAATGGTGCTGTAAAGGTTATACTCATCATTTTGCTTTGTTTCTTTTCTGTGTTTTTTCAAAATGTTGAGTTTTTTCAATCCACAATTCATTATACTAAACACTAATACTTATTTCATTGTATATATTATGGATTGATGTCATCAGTTAAAAATAAATAAATTGTTTCACAGCTTGCAATAAGGGCCCTCCTTGAAGTTGTTCAATCAGGTCAGAAAAATTTAGAAATTGCTGTTATGAGACGTAATCAACCCATGCAAATGCTGGACTTGGACACAATAAACTCATATGTGTCAGTAATTGAAAAAGAAAAGGAAGAAGAAGCAGAAAAGAAGAAACAAAAGAAATGAAAACAATTTTTTATAAATACTTTAATACATTGCAAAAAGTATATGAAATTCTTTTATTTTGGACTAATAAAATATTTATGAGTTAAGTAAATCTATGGTTTGTGATATTTGGGAGTAGAGATCTTTCAAATTTGAACCTTCCTGGCTTGAGCCTTTATTACCTACAATGTCATAAAACATTTGGTCCCATTCACCATTATAGGGATTTATATTATTTTTCTGTAAAGTAATACATATATTATAATTGCATTTCAATATGAAATATATTTAAACATAATGTATTGATGAATATAATATTTCAGTACCTCAATCACTCCATCATCTAACTCGTCTGTTACAGATGGTAGAACACAGTTCAATGAATTACTTTCACTGTAAGTTGTTTTCTTAGCAATGTCCCCATCTATTTCATTGTTAATGTTGAACTCTGCTAATAATTCTACACCAGAATTACCCTCCGAGCCTAGGTCTGGTGTGCTTAAGAATTGAGATGTAAAGTTATCATTGTTTTGTTGGCAAGATTCAACAGAAAAATCTAAAATATCATCTTGAGAAGCTTCCCTATAGTTAAAAAAATACAGAGCATTAGATCTTTTTAGTTATAATTATTATTCCATAACTTATTTCTTTATTTAATTATATAAGATAATATTTACACATTAAATATGTATAAACAAATGACTTGCTTATTGACTTACCTCAAATTGTCAGATGATGTCTCTGTAGGAGTATTAATATCTGCATGATAAGGAAAAGAGTCATATAGATAGGAAGTAAAGGATTAGGTATGGTAAAGTAATTCATAAATAATAAGAGAAATTAAGGAAGGCAAGTGGGAAAAACCTGGATTAGTATTATTTTCATTATTGGACGCACTCTCTGGTATAACCCAATCAAATTCAATATTTTCTTCATTATCATACATTTCCTCGTAATCTGTAGAAAAATGAGTGAAAATAATTATGACTTCAGTAAAAAAATATGAATGAAATAATAGAAACAAACCAATTTTACCTTCACCTTGCAGATTGTAGTCAATCTTTGATGAATTAAATATAAGAAAATCTTGGGCTGCTTTTTTTAAGGCTATACGTAAAGCGCGCCTTGCTTTTTGTAAAGGAGAAATGTATACGAAATTATCCGAGATATCAAAATTCTAAAAAGATCATGAAAAATAATTATATACAATATAATGTTTGTTTAGAAAATGACGAATTTAATTTACTACAAACCTTTGGTTTAAATCCTCTTTTTATCGTTAAAGCCTTTCTTGTTATTTTGTTAAGTAATTCAGGTCTACCGTATTGAAAGTTGTCATGAATAAATTCGTGCATATATGGGTTGCTAGAATTGCACAAAGGATCTTGAAGGTGCGAAGTAACTTTTCGGAAACCGTACAGATTTAACTGTCTAATAAAACTAGAAATATTAGTAGTTTTAAAGATAGAATGATCGCATTGCAAATAGTTTTGAAGAAGTCTATAGTTTAATAAAATAGTTCGACCCGTGCCTCCCCATATTATAGCGGACGTTTGCAAGTCCAACAAATACCATAGTTTTTGAGGAAAGCGCATTTGAAATATAGCATTCGTAGCTTCTTGCATTTTATATAAGTGAACTTAAATAGAAAATTAAAAAATGAAAATATTAAGCTAACTAAACTTAAAACCCGCGCTTTTTAAAACTAATTTGATTTGATGAATCACAAATGAGAATGACAACACTTAAATTATAGAATATCAAATTATATCTTCGTATTGTTTATTGCAATGTCATATTCAAATGGCGATTTAAAAATAAATAACATAAAGAGTTTTACTTGTATTTATAAATCATAATAGACGATGGTGTATTAACATATTCTGTACGGTACTGTATATAATTTAGTATTATTAAAATATTTGGGGTAAGCTCAGGTAATTTAGTATGGAGACGCGAGCCACAGTCATACAAAATCTAAAATATGTAAGTAGCTTATGTATGACTGAAAAATTCAAATGCTAAAAGGCTTAGTAAAATTGATTGTTTTATAATAAAGTTAGGTACCTAAAAATATGATATTGCTATGTACCTTCGGTAGCCTAAATATGGAGATTTTACTATGCTTATTGAGATAATTGCTATGTTTATTGTTATTATTATTTTGTTTCCTATAGTGTGTGTATTCGACAAATAAGTATGTTTATAATTTATTAAACTTTATAACGTGAGGTAATTTCTTATCTGTTTATTATAATATCTAGCAACTTTGACATTTCAGTTGTTTTTATAATCTTGTTTCGCCGTTTTCTTTTGTCTATGATTATTAATTGATTAGATCACGATTAGATACAGTACAGCTTATTGACAATTGTAGAATTTATCAAAGACAGCAATATAAATTAATTTTATTATGTGCATTTATAGTAAGAGTACTACTTTTTTTATTAAAAGTAAATAATAATTATTAGGCGTATATGAATAGGATATTCGAGAAATTTTAATTTCCATAGAAGTGACAATAAATCACGTAGACTTGTTTATGTTCCTTTGTTTGTAAATTGTGTTGAAAAAGTCGTTAATTGAATGACATAGGAATGATTATATTTTTATGGTATTGTTAAATTTAAAAAAATATTTTAGCAAATTTTGTTAAACATTTCAACATGAATAAATCAAGGTATAAAATTGAGTGACTCATAGTGATATTTTTGTTATATAGACAATAATTTCTTATAATAAAGGTCTTTTATTGTTTGTTTTAGATTTTCTATGCTGCTATTAGAGCCGGGCGAAATATATTTTGAGGATTATTCATGTACTATGAGTGAGAAAACATATTCAATAACCGAAAATGCGAAACAAGGCCGTCTGAAGCTTTGCTCAAAATCTCTTGTTTTTGAGCCTCGAGAATGGAGGCATCCCCTAGTAAAGCTACACTTTAAAGAATGTGTGAATATTAATACAGTGCAAAATGTGTATAATCAACAGAACATTATAAAAGTGAGTGTCAAACAATATTCCGAAATGTTAGAAGAAAATATACTAGCTCCATATAAGTTTAACTATGAAGACAAAGATTTTTTTTTCTCATTTGATTTCTCATCGGCTGAAGAATGCTTAAGACAAATGCAGCAGCTGAAGAGGGCATCCTCTCTCCATGCTCCAGAACACAACAGTATGATCGCAACAATTCTTCATTCTCGTTACATGAGGATGATTTTTGATCCAGTTATGATGGAAGATTTTACAGAAAAAATAATTTGCCAATTTCAAGCAGAAAAAATTTCACCATTAGTTAGGCACAATGGAAAACTTGCAATAACTCCTACTTCACTTTATTTTCAACCATTTAGTAATATTGAAAATGTGAGTAAAATAATATTTCTACCAGCTTTATTCCAGCCAGCTTTATTCAAGGAGAAATCAAGTTTTGTGTAAGAAATCCTACTCTCTTCTCTTGGATTTGAGAAATTATGTGATGATTGGTGGAATTCAACATCCAACTTTGTCTGCCCCATGTGGGGATCGAACCGACAACCATAGTCTTGATTGTCTGACTCTCTTATTGTGGTGCAATGGCCTCAACTGATTCATAATGGCCTCCATGTAATACAATAAAAAAATATTGTGCCTAGTCTTTAAATGTGATATATGTAAGTAATGATTATGTTTGTTGTCAATTATATTTTTTTAAGCTATCAAAAATTATATGTTATTATGTTTTTTTTTCAGCTTCAACCTGCATATATATAGGATAGCAGAGCTTGCCTAGTAACACAACATTGTGTTTTCAATCTTTTACCCAAATTCAATTTTGAAAGTCTATGCCATGCATTATAGTTAGGGAGGCGAAGCAGCAAACTGTGGAGTCACTCGAGCGTCATTGAGACCTATTGGGTTGCGAAGCTTAGATGATAA
>FASU01018666.1:0-19576 GCA_001486225.1 Heliconius pardalinus sergestus | reverse complement strand
TTCCCAATACGGAGAATAAATAACTTTTCTCACTCTGGGCAACAAGACAAAGCGCGGCGTTGAGCCCCGCCACTTAACACGAAATATATCAAAAAATATACGAAAAGTGGGGAATGGAGTATTTAACACTAAGTTCTCTCTGCCTATCCAGCTTAAAGTAGGATATAGCCGCAAATTAAAAAAAACCTATTCATTTATAATTATTTAAAAGATGTTTATCAGAAGTACTATAGGAAGTGGCATTGTGGATGTGACCATGGTCGCAACAGCCTTTGAATACTTGTTTGTTTAACAACATTAACAGGAAATATATTGAAAATGTCTCTTGCAGAATTCCTATTTTGTTATGATTTTTACCTTATTCTGTTTAAGATAGCATTTTAAATTTTAAAAAAAAAGTAACAATACTAACAGTTATAGCGAAGGATGTTGATTTAACAATGAACTGACATTAAATTTAATATGTTCAGGTTCTAATGAAACAGCATTGACTGTAAACACAATGGTTGTGGGTTTGATTCCCACTTGTGGACACAATTATATTCAACTTATTGTGATATGCCTGCTCTGGAATGTAAAGTGTTGACACCATACATCACATAATGTCTTAAAAATTGGGGAGTGAAGAACACTTTTTAAGAAAGAGTATGAAACTGTCAAAAAAAAAATTACAAATAAATCATTAGAATGTATATATTTTGATCATTGCATTATTAACCTCATAACAAGGAATTTTATACAATATTTTTGTTTATTAAACAGATAGCACAAATGTGTGAGGTTATTACACTATTTATCACAAAAAATATAAAAGAACAAAGCTATCACAGTAATATGATAAAAAAATATAGATTGTGATAGTACTTATCTTGTCTTGCCTAAATAACTTGCAAACATCTTCAATATGAAGACTTGGCAAATATTTTAAAAATATATATAGTTTCATGTATCTCCATATAGCAGGCAGAGAAAAGCAACACCAAATGAAAGATTATTTGACTAGAATCACCTTTGAAGTATTTTCTAGAATTAAATTGATGATTATCCTAGACTAAATATTCTAATAATTATAACTTTTCCACCTACTTCCATCCTCTACATACTAGGAGTCGGTTTTGTTGATAGGTTAAAAGAACTTTCTGCCCAAATGCAAGACTTTGTATTGTTACAATAAGAATATGTAAATATTAGCAAAAAAAATCTTAATTAAAATGCAAAATTATTAGATTAAAAAAATCTAAATTTGTGACTCATAATGACTCGTGCCATTAAATTTATAAGATAAATTGTAATTGAAAAGTAACAGTTTACAAGGGAAAAAAAAAACATTAAAAGCTATTTTGAAATTGTGTGTGTAATTATTTTGATAAAATATTTTTTATAAATCATATTAGAGTTGCTTGAACAAGTTGATTAGCTTATAGTTGGTTAGTAGAAAAAAGTAGGTATATGACATATTTTCTCCTGTTAAGTAATTTTGTTATAAATATATTTTTTTAATTTAAAATTTATGTTTTATAAAAAGTATGCATTACCTAAATAGGAAGTTAATTATAAATATTGAAATAAATATAATATATTACGAAATTTACATATTACAAAAAACGCTTAAAAGATTCTTTTTTTTTAAATTACATTTCACTATAACATATTAGAAAAAAATCCCATGTACTTACAAAAAAATCCTGTCTTACTTGCAAAAAAACACACAGACTACACTGTTTCCTTTGAAAACTGAGCATAAACTTCACAACCTGTACTTCTATCTGTAAGTAATCTAAATCATAGCAGCTATCAATTTTTGATAAAACTTTATCATACCTCATATGTTATATACAGCAAGTATATAAGATTTTTCACTGTACACAAGTGACGTCACTGCCATACGACTCGCGAGTCGCGAATACACAAACAAATAGATACTAAGCAGATAATCACGGCCTAATTTCTGTTTCCCTTTGCAACAAGTTCACCGCTACGTCAAACTAGTAGTTTTCTTTCACTCAAATACTATTTGAAGTTTTGTATAAGTTATAACTAAAATTTAGGCACCCGATCGAGGTGAAGGCCTGCCTTATAGTGCGTAACTGGGTCTCGGTCGAATACCTAAATAAAAAGCTAGCGATTGTAAAAATTAACGCAACGCTTACCAAATTGTATATCTGGTGGTCCTATTACAATTGATTCCCTTTATCAGACTTATCAACATAAACATATATAACACATTATACTAATATCACTTTGTACGACACTATGTTATACGATTTACTGTTTAATTTTGTACAATTTACTTCATTTAATTTAAACAAAACACTTTTTTGACGAATTGACAAAAATCGCCTCACTCATGACAAATCAACATGTCTTCCAACACTATATCCGGTCAAGTCAGAATGATTTCGAAATGATAAATAAAGATATACTTTGGATATATTATTAGCGACAAGTAAGTATAATAATTATAATTGTTTTATATTTTAACTTTTATAATTAATACTTACATATTTTAACCATATCATACTGATGTAACAGTGTCATATTACTGGACAAAGATTGAATATTTATGATATATAAGTCATGGAGTTATTTAGGTATAACTTGTCTATTTTTTATAATTTAAGTATTTTTCATTCTTTTTATTCATTTAGAAAAAAAGTACGGTACCTTTAGATTTTGTTACTGGGTGAAAAAAAAAATGTTTTTTTACATTTGACAGTGACAGGAACGCGAAGCATGACAGCATCGGCGTTAAATAGTTGAAAGTTGAAAATAAACGGTTATGAACTTCTTAACTTTAAACCTTTTTATTGTCTAATTTACTTATTTAAATATGAATTTTCCAAGTTTCTCAAGTAGCCCGTCTCCAGCAACTAACACACAAACTGTTAAAAGAGTTAAAACATTTGTAAGTAATTTAAAAACTCTACTTAGGTTATGTTAAAGTAACTATTTTACTATATTTACTGATATTTTCAGGTATTACCAGAAAAATGTTTCGAAAAACGAATTGGCGCCGCTTGGAGACGTGGTAACCAATTCGCAATATATCCTCGAAGTCAAAACGTAAACAAAAATATATCGGAAGACGCTCATAAAACAGACGATAAGATTATAAATATTCGCCAGAGTATAGTATTGTTTACTCCAATTCTACGAAAACTTGTTAACGAAGCAAATGGCACATTCCTGTCTTTACAAAAACTAGTTGAAACTTCTAAAACAACAGACAACCAAGTCGAATTCCTTAAGCTTTCGCGCCAATATCGCTCCATAATTCGAGTGTGTATTGAAAGCTTACAAGAAGCTGCTCAGAAAGAAAATGACGGAATTGAAAAGAACACTCTACATTCATACATAACAATTTTCTATTCTATAGAATGTATTTGGCATTTGTGTGAGATATTATTCATAGATATAATCCCTGGTGAGGTTGTTCTGCCATTTTTATTAGAGTGGGTTCGTTTTCATTTTCCCTGTCATGAGCAGACTGCGGCTCAGCTACTAGAAGCCTGTGAGAGGGGCTCAGAAGACCATTCTGAGTACTGGGATACTGTTATAGGAATGGTAGTTCAGGGTAGAGTAGATGTGGCCAGAGCATTACTTAAATTACATTCGGCAGCTGATACCAATGAATTTAAACTAGTTGATAACTCATTGAGAAGCATGCCTGTATATAGTGTAAGTTTCTTTTTTTTATTTGTAAAGAATCATAGAATATAAATGGTAAAAGTTGACTATTTTTTAAGACCTAAGCCTTCTAAAGTGGTTGGATGACTGGTTATTAATCTTAGAGCATGACAAAAAAATGTAATTTAGAAAGAAAATAATACTTGTAGCTTAACAATTTTGATACAGTATTCTGTAAAACCTTTGAAACATCAAAACGTTAGTAATTAAAAAAATAAATAAATTAATAAAGATAAAAATAAGACTTGTGGCCATTGTGGTGCAATGGTGGCAGTGTTGTTTAGCCTCTGACATTGTGGTTGATGGTTGTGCATGTGAATTCCTTATGTTGTTATAAGTTACTTGGTATTGGGATCTACTACACCATATGCAATGCCTGCAGAATATGGCAGAAAGTGGCAAATAGAAGAGTCTTGATTGAAATGGCTTGTTAACACTAGGATTGCAGGTACCTTCGGCCTACCCTGCTATATGCGGGAAACAGTGTGAAGCTAATAGTAAAAAATATTTTTAAAAATCCCATAAGAGGGAAAAGTGCACACTTGAAAAAATTATGTGAATTACATTACTTTCTATGACCTTTAATAAACTTTTTATACTATTGGTTGATATTTATTAGACTTTCATAAAAAAAATCGTTTTTAGGTGTATGGAGGTATATCAACAGGTGAATTCACAATAACCTGGAAACATTGGCAAGCAGAGTGTAGATCAAAACTTGGAAGTAGATTATTGATTGATCAACCTCAATTAGAACTTATTATGAGAGTGAGTTGCAGCATATACAACAAAATATCATTTTTCTGTGGATATCCGTAACATATCTTAGAATTATTCTGAAGTTTGTTGCATATTTTTACCTTAGTTATAAACCTGATGAGTTAGTTTGGTTGACCTGACTAATCACAGGAAGTACTGGTTCAATATTAACTGATAATTTTAAATTTTCTATATATATTTTCTAAAAAGTATGATTAATATTTTTTTAATGCCATTAACCTAAGTTTTAATATAAAACTATACCAACAGCTAATAACTGGAGACTATACAGCTTTCCAATCAATAAGAACTAAATATACATCTTGGTTCGATATCCTGGGAGGCTGGCTTCTCTTCACATCACCCTGGGCAAAGAGACGGGATCTTAGTGCCGCTGGGGCGGCCTGTGCTGGTATGGAGACCACCAGCTTGTCCCATTTGGATGTTATGGTTCGAGCATTGCTCGATGGGGACTTGCATCAGGTATGTAGGATATGTTTCGTTATTATTAATCAGTATCAACTGCACGCTGTTTCCTGCACACAGCAGGGTAGGCAGAGGAAATTTAGTGCTAAGACACTTCTCCATTTTCCGCCGAATTCTGGTGGCATTGTGTGTTCAGTGGCAGCTTTTGCCTCAACACCAGAGCGAAGACACAACCACAACTGGACTCTGTGTTATAAATATTAATATAATATCTATCTTAATTAAATTTTCCAGGTGATTCATGAAATACAACAGGTGTCTGACAATGGGTGGTTTGCTGCTCATCTAACTGATATGCTGTTCCACTGCGGCAAGCTGCAGGTTTTAGATAAGCAGCAAAATGAGTAAGATATTTGGTTTTTTAAACTAATTTAAAGAAAAAAAGAATTCTTATTAGAAATAATTCTTTATATATGTGTTTACAATTTTCTCGGAAACTCAAAGCTGAATTCTTGCTTTCAAAAGATATAAAAATTGAACATAGCAGGATTTGAACCCACATCTCTTGGAAACTGTCCAATCTCACCACTAACCCACAAATAATCTTATCAAGATACATTCATATATCGAAATTCTTATACCCTTGTGTACAACTTATTTATGTTGTTAGCATGAAATAAAAACTAAAAGTCATACCAAGTATTTTTTTAGTTAAATATTTCTCTTGGTATATTAATTTTAATTATTATCTTATCTTGTCGTGCGACGTTGAGTTGAGTCGCCACTCAACGAGAATTAGATGGAAGGAGAGGAACTTCCTAATGGGAACAGAGTGTTTTGAGAATAGATTACCAGCTCTGCCTGTCCTGCTATTTGTGGGATACAGCCTTAAGCTCCAATAAAAGAAATCTTATCTCTTATAATTTATCTTATTTATAAGTTGCTCTTATCTATAATGCTTGAATAATTAGAGTAAATAATTTAGAAACATATTGACATTGTTTGTGTAAATAATTTATAATGTCATTTTAGTTCTTTAAGGATATGTTCAATTTATGAAATAATGCTTGAAATTTATTAAATATATTTATTTATTAATTTATTTATTGAAATTTATGAAATAATGCTTGGAATTTATTACAAAAATTCCAATTTCGTGAAACTCAGAATTCATGTCACCAGTTTAATTATTTCCAATTTTTTGTTTCTGATCTAATTCATAGATAAGTATAAAAAATATATTTGTGAGGTCATCAAAAATGCGTTAATTAATAACAATATAATAAATTAGTAGATCTCTGCCCTTTTAATAGGATATAAAAGAATACAGAAGATATCATTTCCCCATTTATAAAGATTATACCATAATTAAATATACTAAAAAAAGGTAATAAAACTTGTTTGAATTTCCATTTTCCTTTTTTATTTTCTAGTATAACAATAAACCTCCGGGACAGTCTAATCCTGGAGTATGGATCGTTACTTCTAGAACACAAATCACTCTGGTCGGTGGGACTATCCTATTTAGCGTCTTGTTCCGAAGGAGGAAAGAGGGCCGAGCTGCTATTAGAACGAATGCCGATAGAAACAGAGGCTAAAGCTATGAGAGTGGCCGCTGAGGCCAAGAAGTTTGGACTCTTGAGTGTTGGTAAGTTGCTTGGTTACAAAATTTCACCTAAAAGATTTTGTGTTTCTACTTAACTTCCACTTCTTATATCGTCTTATAAAGTATGGTACTTTATTGTCGTTATGTAGAGTTTAGACTGTATTTTCATCGTGGGCATAGGAAAAGGGGAGGACGGGTGGTTCATGCCCACCCCAGTAGTCTGGTGCCCATTTAGAGTGTGGGCAAGCTATTTTCTTACACGAATCCACAACCTGTTACAGTCGCACGCTTGTGCATATTTTACTTTTAATATTTAAAATTTTCCAGTACAAACAATATGCTCGTGCATGTCCACACGTCGCCTAACCACGGGAGGTCCGGGCGCAGCGCTCGCGTGGGCGGGGCGCGGCCGCAATCCAGCGCTTTGCGCTCGAGCCGCGCACACAGCGCTCAAAGCGTACAGCGCTGGTGAAGCGCTTCCAGCCGCTGACCTGCTGTTGACCGCGGGCGGGGTGCTGCTTATTGATGATACGCTGCTGTTGTTGGGTGGGTGTTATTTTATTTTATTTTTTTAAGATTGGTAGAGTGATGTGATTTTTTTTATAGTTGAAATTAAGTGATTTACATTTAATACTGACGTTTTAGTTTATAACATAAAATGAGAGTTATATTAAATGTAAATATATAATGCAATGAATGTACTTTGTTATTAAAATATAATATTATGCTTTTGTAGTGTTTTATTTTTATAGTATGTGTATACAAAGCTGACTTTGGTTGTCATAGAACATAATAAGTTAATTGGCTGAAGCACTAAATAATATTAAAATATTGTGTCTTCAATTTTCAGGTAAATACTGTGATTTCCACAGACTATACAAAAATAGAGAATTTAAAAAGGCTGCCAAGTTGCTAGTGTCGCTAATCACGTCCAACATAGCGCCTGATTAGTAAGTTATATTTATTTATAATTTAGTATTTTATATATGAAAAAAAAAAAAATTTAGGATTTATAGCCCAAAAAAATTTTCATTTCATTTATAAAATATAAAAATATGGCGGTATATTTACACAGAGTGAAAAAATAACATTAATGAATGAGAATCGCACCCATAACCGTCGTGCTTACAATCACACGCTTGCGCCACGACAACCTCATTGTAGATATAATAATAAAAAAATAATTGATAAATATTGAGCTTAATAAATATTCTGTTATTCACAGTTTCTGGCCAACACTCTTTCTAGACACCCTACCACTCTTAGAAACAGAAGAACCTGTTATATCCTCTGAAGACACTTATGAACTAATGCTGCAATTAGAACTCCATAGCAAATGCCTTGCTGAAGAAAAGGCAGAGCTCCTCCGACTGGCCCTAGCCAGAAATCTGGCCAGAACTGCCCTTCTAGATGACTTGTGAAAATACAGTGAAATAAAGTGATATACAGTAAGATATGGTGAAATACTGTAAAAAAGTGACAATAAAATGTAAAAGTTTTTCCTGTTCTCGTTGAACTTTCGGAAAATCCGCTCTTAGTGCTCTTCTACACTCCCCAAGGAATATACATGCCAAGTTTTCTATGTCAAATTATACTATTAGTTGTATCCTGTTCCCATAGAAGTTTGGGAGATTTCCGCAGTATTGTCAAGTTTTTTTGATTCTCAAAAACAATAATAAGTGGTAATTGGAGTTGTGCATACATCTTAATGAGATTTATGTTAATATCGGTAAACCTCTGACTGTATCTATTTTTGGTCATTTCTTTTTTTGTAATTGTCAATATTTTTGTGTAAAGATTGTGGAAAGATTATTAATAAATATCTAATTACATATAAGAACTTTTTGGAATAATATTGTTGTTAACTTTTTAATTATTAACTCTGTATTAATTTACTTCAAAATATTTTGTGAATACTTTTATATTTATTGTTTTAAACTAAAACTAGTATTTTTTTTACTTTGATAGAGTGAACCTAGCGTAAGACACACTAATTCTCCATTTTCTGCAGGTGTTTGAGACAATGCTGTACTTTGACTGACAAGATTGTTGGAAATCTTTAATAATTAAATTAAATATAAAATTCTTTTTGTCCTGCTTCTAGGTAAATGTCAATATATCCATCATATGACACAATAGGCAGTGAGAGACTAATGTCACGTCACAATGTTCTTGACTTTACCGCTCGAATTCCAGACATCTCGTGTGGAACTCAACATCGTGCTATGTCTTGCCCAGAGCGGGGAAAAGAAAATAATTGAGTGGTATAAAGTAAAGACTCTTCAGTTATAAAATACTAAAATAGAATGAACTGAAAATTTCTACTGTCGTAACAAATAGTTTATTTTTATTATTACCAAAATCAGATGGTCATTTTGTTAAAATAATTTAAATAACATTAATCAAAATAAATTAAAATTACATTAATTACATACAAATTGAGTATACTCAGCTAAAAATCATTTTTTTGGACTAAAGTACTTTTGCTTTTGTATCCCTCAATATCCAGAGTGAGGATAGAACTCACAACCATCAAGTTTAGCGGGAGATATTGTCTGATGCAGCTGATTCTGTTGCGGCACAATGGTTTCAGTTATTAGCTATTTAATTAATAATATTCTTAAAAGCATTTTCGTGATTAGTATTTGTTTTATTAGTAGTACTTATTTGTTAGAATATCTTTAATTTGCTTAGAATATAATTTCAATTGAATAAAGTTGAGTTTTTTATTACCACAAATTTCATATAAGTTAATAACAAAAAAGTTTGTTTAAATCACACTTTATTTAAAAAATAAATATTCTTTTATCTTAATTTTGTGTTAATGTGTACATTTTTAATTTCCTGTAAAAAAATATTAACTTTCTTAAAGAAGGAATCTTTAACAAACTTTGTAATTCCTTATGGAGACTATCATACCTTAGTGGGACAATGTTTATTTATACATGACATGGTACTGGGTTCGACAGGCCTTGGATTAATATTTCAATCATATTTTTATTCCTTGTAAAGTATTAATTTTTTGTTTAATAAATGCTAAAGAAATATAAAGTTAATTGCATAAACAAGTTAACAGTGTTTTCTTAATTTACAATATTTTTGAGAAGCAGGGAAATATATTTTTTTATTTTAGGTTCACTCTATGCATAGTAGAGTAGACAGAGAGAACCTGGCAACAGTGTTGAGGCACCGTTTCCCCTTCAGCAGACATTCAATTCCCACTTTCCACTAAGTTCTTGAGGCATGGCATGTGGAATTTGTATATATGAAGTAATAATAAATTAGTGTTGTGTTGGCTTACACTACTCAATTTTATGTCTTGAAATTGGGCAGAGGAAGAATGAAAATGTTTAGAAAAAAATGTCTTAACACTAACAGTAGGTTCTTTTTTACTTTTTCTCAACATCTTAATTTATGATTTGTAATTGTTAATTAAAAAATAATAACATATTTGAAATTGTTTTATTTATGATATTTAGTTTAGTTTTGTTTCAAAGTTGAATTATTTTTAATTATTACTTAGAGCTTTAGTACCATTGTATTTACTCTGATTTTTTAATTTATGTGTTTCTTGTGTAAATGTGTTTCTTCAGCTTTACACTTTGTATCTATCTAGCAGTCAGAAAGAATAAAACACCAAAAACAATGATTTTTGCACACCTCTTTCTCATTGTCCACTGTAATGAACTTCTTCATACATGCCTTCCAATGTCCTAATTCTTTTTATATGACCTTCCTCCAGTATCATTAAGACTAGGTTCCCACTCCGTCTTTTATCACTAGTTTTTAAGCATCACACTCTATATTTTAAGTAATAGAAGAGGCAGCTCTTCTGCTTTTTGAAATACTGAGAAGAGGGAAAGTAAATATAAAAAAACATATCAAAATCATCAGAGCTTTTTAATATTTAACTTACATCACTATTATTTATCAAAAAATAATAAAAAATGAAAGAAACAATGTCGTCATTGACAAAATCAATAAAAAAATTACAATCAAATAAAAATTAAACTTGGATATTGTACCATATCCTACATAGCAAAATAAAAAACATTAATTACACTTATAAAATGATTCCATTGAAGTTAATTCCTCTATCTTATAACTGAGAATGGTATCAAAGCCTTTATAGTTAAATCTACCATAGAATAGTTTATTTTGCAACATATAAGGAAACCAAATCTTGTCATCTGGCCACATATCTTCAATAGGAACTTTATCCAAGTCAAACCATTTAGGAGCCATTTCTTCAGTTTCTTTTGGAACTCCTTTGTACACGGTAGCAGAAAATACTCTTACATCCATCATAACTGTATCCCCTTCAAAAGTAAATTCTAAATGACCTATATTCTTTAAATTATCCTTTTTGACTGTAACACAACATTCTTCTTTTAGTTCTCGTATCGCAGCGTCGATTATTGCCTCATTTTGTTCAACCTTACCACCAAAACCATTCCACTTATTGATACCGAAGCCACGTTTCTTGAAACCTAATAATATCTGTTTTTCATTCCGTAAAAACACTAGCGTATACAGTTTCTTTGTAAACATTTTTTTTATTTTGGTTTCAGCTAAAAAAAATTAAATATGGTATAAGCTATGAATATAAATCTTCAATATCGTTTATTTACGACGTAAATTTTATTTTTATTTTATAACAGTATTTAAAAGAAATGCAATGCAAGAAGGCGCCAATTTGCTAAAGCATTTTAAAATTATGTGATGTCAAATGTGAAATTGATATAAAATGTCAAAATTTAAAAGTCGGATCTATGTAACAAAATATTTTAATATAAGTTACTTCTACCATCCACTATTAGATGATTTATTTTTAATATTAGGTAATTTAATAACGCATTATTAGTAAAAACTTAAATATATAGATTATTCTAATAAAGACATACAGTAACTAAGAATTACATCGTAATGTTATATAGCCTACTCCTAAAGAATGTAGCTTTTATGCAAAAATAAAATAAATAGTGAACCCAATCGGTTCCTAAGCATTTAAACAAACAAACAAACATATCCGCCTGATTTTGTCCTATCAATATTATCTAAACACGTTCTTTTGTTTATTTTTAAAGGTAGTTACTTAGTTGTATCAATCAGCATTATGTAGGTACACTTAATATTTAGGAGTAGATAGGTAAGTAGGTATATTCCATCCAATTTAGAAATGATTTTAAAGGATTGATGATGTTTAATGATTGTGGATGAAGACATTTTTCAATATTTTTGATCTTTTTATTTGGGACACAAAAGAGAAAATTAAAATAAACGGTGCTTCCTCTTAAGGCGTCGTTGAATCATTTAACAAGAATAGTGTAAAGGTTTTCCTATTGTGTTCTTACATTGATTATTTTTCGAGATTCCGAGATTTTTCATTTTCATTTCATTTTCCAGCTCTGGTAACAGAGCGAGAAAATGATCATGGTTACAGTCAAACGCTGCCCCACTGTGCCGTGATAAATTACGTAATTTTTTCAGCTTCCCGTTGTATCCCGCATATAAGACACTCCGTTCCTCACTTTTCACCTATGCTGTGCCAGTGTGCCACGACTCATGTCTGTTCTCATTATACAATTTAAATTTTTAATTGTCATGTAAATGCGATCATAACTTTTGTAAAACCCTGGTCTCTTGTGATTCTTCTGTGTATGACAAGGAATCGGGTTTCTAAAAGAAATATGGGAATTTTACTACGACATAAATTTCAGCATAAATAAAATTCTGGAAATGCATTTTCATGCCCATGTTAGAAAACGTTAATAGGTATTATAATAAAATATTTGTTGTACTTTTACGCATCTTCCTTTTTGTAGCGGAGTAGGCAAAGGGATTTAGTGTTAAGACACTCCGTTATACACAACTTAAACGTTAAAAAGAAATTGAAAATGTTTTTTGTAGTGTTTTAGGAAGGTAAGGAACACACCACAAGTAACCTATAGGTTTTAATTAAGCAGCACTTTCCGTACAAAATGCGCCAAAAACGTAAAATAAAAGCGGATCTGTCGTTTGCGTTAGCTTAGAAGCTTAACTTTTCTCTTTCTGTATTTGAAGGGACTGGGACTGTCGCCTTGGATATTCTACATACATTTTTAAGGTAAGTTTCTATTTACCAACTTATAATTACTTAGATCATTTTATACAGAATGAGTGTACCCGCACATTTAAGTTGGTCAACTTTTATAAATAGTACTTCCCGTTGGTCTTCCATCACAAAATTGGCACGGAACCCTAAAAATGCAATACTATGATAGGTAAGATAATGACAAACAATCAAAACGCCAATCCATTTCATAAGTAGTCTTTATTATTTTTCTATACAACTTAAACTATACATTAATTCACTAACATACTTATGTGTATCATTAATTAAAGGGCAAAGTCTTAAAGAATTTTTAAAAAAGACTTTGATCGACACTTGTCATCGCGAAGTCCTGTTATCTAGGATGTATAAGAAATATAATTTGTTATGAGAATTGTGCAAGGTGTAGTACATTCAGGCTCAAAATAATTTTTTATGGTAATTTATACGTTTTTATTTTTAGGTCTGTTCAATTTTTGCTAACTTTACTTCTACCACGTGGAAGCATCTGTGTTCCTTTAACTGGTACAGCATATAGGGTAAAATAATTCAAGCCTGTATCTAAAAATAGGCAGCTTAGACGTAGGATTTCTTTTCATTTTAGGATTTAATATCCGTACTGTATTACGCGTGAGGCAGTTACGAATAGATACCAATAACGTAAACATCTACTACAATATTAATACTAAATGTTGCCGATGTTATAATAAAGAACATTCAGCACCTTTTTTTCCTCTCCCTATCAAAATGTAAGATGTTATTAGAGTTAATTTATTTTTAACTTTTTAGTTCAATAAAAAGAGTCACCGTCCACCATTCAATTTGATGCGTTATTCAATTTCAGTTTATTGAAAAGGAAGACGTCAGGATGTAGTACCAGTTCAGAATTATCCCGGCTGATACTATACGTCATAATAAAACATTTTCATATTCTCTTAGGGGCCTCGGGTTCTTTTGAACTCGAGAATTGCTAAAAAGAAGAGAACAGTAAATACTTTCTAGGTAGAGAATTTCATGCTATCAGATAAATTGAATATTAGCAAAGAGTGCATGACTGTACTTTTAAAGGTAACTATATAAAATAATGTATTGAACATGTACTATATAAAGCCAGCTACGAAAATAAATTGTCATTGTTTTATTGCATATGGAACAGGTAAATAGATCCCACGAGGTCAGTCGTGGCGCAGGGGCACAAGTGTGCGCCTGTAAACGCGACAGGCTGTGGGATCGGTTCCCATTCGCATACAACGCGAGCATACGAGTAAAGGCACAATTGTTGACAGTTCGATGGCAGTAAATAATTCATTTATTTATTTTCATTAACTAGTTCTAGTAACTAGTAACGAGAGAGCAAGACGTTGAGTCCGTGCCTGCCCCATGGTGGCCTCAGCGGTATATTGTACATATAATTGGTATAAGCTCATCGTAATACAATATTTTCCAGAATAATCTAACAACGTTGTTAAGAAATGTTCGGTTTTAAAAGAAGCCAAGACTCATCTAGTAAGTAATCATATTGTATATTTGAAGTACAAAAGTTATTAGCTTTACAATTAACATTGTGAATAAATAAAAAATAAATAAAAATAATTTATTTCAGATTAATATTAAAATAGTGTAAAGTGTATTAGTAACAACTTTTGTTATTAATTATGTTAGTCAAACTGAAACTTATTTTTTGCTTCACACTATGGCCTATAACCTGTACGAGTATATAACAAAGAAAACGGAGGACACACACAGTGTTAGGACACTTCATTGTTTGATCACCGCCTTGCGTGCCGAGAGGCGGAAATCAACGCCGCGCATTGTCTTGTTATGAGGGACGATATGAACTCAATGACCTGTGAGAATCGAACCAACAACCGTCGAGTTTATTACGACTGCATCAATAAATTGATATAGAGTTATTATTATCTATATTATCTATATTTTGTAGATAAAGATGGAAAAAAGTACAAGAATATCATCCAAACCTATAGAATGACAACTTTTCTGCTTATTATAAGCTTCATGTATCCAAATCCTGGTTGTGATGGAAAAAGAAAAAAGTGTATCGGTATCAACTCTTTAAATATCTAGTTTCTGAAGAAAAGATAAGTATCTTTGCCCTTAGGCAAATGGTTCCTAGTATTAAAACACTCTGTTTCCCAATCACTACCCAATCTTTATCTTATTAAATTTCAATAAACTCTCTCTCTTGATCCTACACAGTACAACACACGCCTGTGTGTGACAGAGACCCACTCCATTTTTATATTAAAATATTAATAGCTCTTATTATTTTTCTCTTTTTTTTTATTTCATTGACATCGGCAGGAGAGGAACCTAGTGTTAATAATTGAGCCACACACTTACGTTCTTCACTTTCCGCCGAATTTTAATGCATTGCGTATTAAGTGGCGAAACTGAACGCCACGCTTTGCTGCCAGAGTGAGGCAATGAAAATATTAAAAATTTCATTTTCACAAGTGAGAACCAGATCTACATCCTGTGCCTCTCCGGCTTAACTGGCTCCAAGATTTTATAATGGTATTTTATAGGAGTAGTAATATGTACAATCATCCCCTCCATCGTGACCCTCTTCGAAGACATGCGACAACGGATCCTGCACAACGACATACCAAATTTTGTCAGACAGTCCATCGTATTGATTGCGTTGACATTTGTAATTACAAAGGTACTTCTTATTCACTTCTTTCATTATACGATAGTGAAAAGTCAAAGTTGAGGCTCTCGTGACTGTAAATGCGACAGCTATGAGCTCCGTTCCAACTCGGGGGAATAAATTAATTTAATTTCCTCGATCTGTTGTAAAGACAAAGCGCTGCGTTGAGCCCCGCCACTCAACACACAATGTCTCGAAAATTGAAGGAGCAATTTAATAATATTTGTATTTCAGCTTATAATGACCATATTTAGAAGTAAGGAGTTTAGAGCTCTTCTTGATGGAATAGACGCAGATTACGAGAAATACAATAGTGTACCGGCGGAGTATCATCCGATAATAAACGATACTATAAATAAAACGAAGACTTTGGAAAGAATGTGGGTTTTTATATCTTTGGCCACTTCTCTCTCCTACCCAGTGCTTGCCACAGTGTGCACGATATATTCACAACTATATTCTGAAAATCCTAGACGGTTCATGGTACACGAAGTTGCAGTCATGTTTTTGACTGAGGAACAGAAATATGAATCTCCTTACTTTGAGTTGTTTGCAATATTCAGTACATATACAGTTTTTGTAATTTTTGTTGGGTTTACAGGTGAGATGGCTCATTCATTTACCTCATTATAGAAAAACATAATCGTTTTTCTTATTGATTTAGGAAACAGAAAAATAATAGAGTAAAGAGTCACTTTTGCCTATTTAGTTTTATATTGTGAATTTCAAAAATATATACTTTTAAATATTTTTTTAGAAAAGCTATAATAAATAATAGCAAGTACGACAACGTAGTGCATAACGTAACATCATTTAAATAGGGCTTTCCATGAGTTTAAATCTAGCTACGTTGATGGTGGGTGAAACTATTAAATCAGGATTCGAACCCACAACCTGTCGCGTGCTTGTGCCCGTGCACCACGATTCGCAACATCTATCCCTAATCGCATCCTTACTACTGTTAAAGGCTATGATGGGATGTTTACTATCTGCATTTTAAGTGCCTCATTAAAAATAAAATTATTCTGCAAAAATTTGGAACATATTATGGATGACCCTGACATCCCCACGATAAGAAGAAAACTAGCGAACTTTGTTAGAGACCACTGTGAGGCGTTCAGGTAAGCTAGGACTCGTACCAACGAGTGATGGTATCTATAATAGAAATATCTTGGATATGTGTTCAGATCCGTCACGTCGGAATTGTTATTTTTTTGTTTTTTTTTGTTATTTACTCTGTCTAAAATAATTAAACCGCTCACTCCTTTGGGTGTGGGTTCCAAATGGGTTCTCACGATTGGCGGCCGTGTGAAAGAACAGTTAAACTTCACCGTATTCTATAATTAGTTTAATATATTTTTTTTGGAAACCCAAACATTTTGCTCACAAGCGTGGTTTCGATTCATTCGAGGAAATGAAGTATTTAATATTTTAATTTCCTCGCTCTGGTAACGAGGTAAGGCGCGGCGTTGAGTTTGGCACTCAACACGCAATTCCTTCAGAATTGGGGGAACGAAAGTGTCCTAATGTAAATGCAGTACCTATCTTAAAATTAGGTTATTTCCGCGTAGCTTGCTGTGTGCAAGATACAATGTGAAAGTAAAAAGAAACCATTTGCTTATTTTCAGGCTAATTTGTGAAATACAAAAATGTTTTGATGTTTGGTTGATCGGTATCTTTCTCAATGCTGTACTCCAGATCGGGATGGCTCTTAGCCAAGTTGCTTCAAAAGATGTAATATCCATTATAATTATGTCACTTATATATTAAGGTTTTATACTAAGGGTTTTTAGTTAAAAAATAATTAGTTTACGAATGATGAGTAGAGCTTAAAAGGATGCTTCTTGAATGAGAGGGTAGTGGTGGTCCTATGACTGTAGCACTTCAATCTTTATTAGGTACTATTTTTGTACGAACTGACATTTTACTGTAATTAAAAGTACTAAGTAAGCCCAACAAAAGGTTCTATCACAACTCATTAGGAATTCCTTCGAATGTCTATGGCCGCCACCTTAAAATGTTAAAAACATTATTGTATGCCAAAAAGTAATATTTTTAAATTAGTTTTATGTATAATTTATTCTTTTAAATCCTAATGCTGTTTTTTTTAGAAAACCGATATTAGCTCGATGTGGCACCTATTCGTGGTGGCCACCATCATACACATCTACCTACCCTGTTACCTCATAGCTGATGTTACTTACAATGTGAGACGCTTGCCATTTTATTACTATCATTATAATATGTATTATAATATTCTTCCGTTACTTAGTGACTTATTAAAATAAAATGTTCAGCCGAAACCGAACCTTTACCTACCTTTTATTTTTAGTCACAGTTTTAGCGGAAACCGAGACCGAAACTGTTATAATCCGATGAGTACACAATTTGAAACAGTCGATAGAGGAAAGCACTTACTCCACATTGTATGGTCCATATAATCACTGAATTCAAGATTATTATATTATTACTTATTTTGTACTTTTGACTGTAAATACGACGATTGTGGCTTGTGTAAAATAAACGTTGCGCGCTTTAAGATTTTTACTTAACTGAATAGCATTAATACAATATTAGTGACATGCAAGGCTCGTTTTCGTGAATACTAGTAGTATCTACAAGGTTGCTCGTGAATTCTACATATGGATGTGTGATGAGTCACTCAGTAACGGAAATCTCAGTTAAATTATAGACAACAATAATAATAATAAACTTACTACATAAATATAAATGTATTATAGTTCGCCCGATTAGCAGACACCGCGTACTGCTGTTCCTGGGAAAGCATTCAAGATGTGGGTATCAGGAGGTCGATTTGTATGATTATATGTAAAGCTCAGAGTCCTGTTCATTTAAAAGCTTTGGGCATGGTCACGTTTAACATGGAATTGTTTACATCGGTAGGTTATTTTATTGGAAATTTCTAGTTTTAAGACATCTTTCAAGAGGCGAATATTGAAACTATAATGTTTTATTAAAATAATATTTTAAAAATATTCATACTTTATTACAGATCTTGCAAACTTCATATTCTATGTTTACTCTGTTGAGATCATAAATTGTCACTTCATTCGCAGAGTGTGCACTTTAATGTTTCAAAATAATAAAATCATGATTATATATACTTACTATGTGTTTAATTGAGTAGTTGACTAGTAAGCCAGTATATATGAGTAATCTGAATGCGAGAAAAGGCGTGATGTAATGTAGACAGAGGAAACCTGGAGACATGACAGTAAAACACTCTGTTTGTCTTTATGACACTTGCGTTAACTACGTGCCCCGTGTCCTGAGACATTGCGTGTCGCTCGACGTCGCGCTTAGCCTCATTACCACAGCAAGGAACCTCCGTACTCTAAAAGTGAGATGAGTGTTCTAAATTGATAAGACTTCATTAACCTATTGTGGTTATCTCGGAATACTTGAAGATAAAATTTAGATAATAAAGTGTATAATGTTTTTAATTTACATAATATTACGTATTACTTTAGTAAAAATAAAAAAAAACTAATTTATGGTCATTTTATATTTGTTATATTAATAATACATAGTTTAAAAAATGTATCAATTTTGCCACAAAGCTGTTTGGTTTCTACCGAAGAATGATTGTAATTGACATGTGACACTGCGGTCGCTATCGGGCTCCCGCACTCATTAATTAGCACTAGTTAATTATACTTGTACGAACTAACGTCGGTGCAGTTATATAAACATAATAAGGTGAATCGAGGCCGCCGGACGCGACGGTTGTGAGTTCGATTCTCACCGGGGGAATTAATTATTTTTATGAAGATGATTGAATTATTAGGTGTGATGGATGTTGTTTGTGTGATACAAAGCGAAAGGGCAATCCACCACCAATTTACCGGCGAACCGGGTCGCTCTCTGGGCCGGCGGTGTATTACAAAGCGACCAACTCGAGACTGCTTCGGGTTCGCTTAAAGCTGGGAACAAAGAATAATCTAGTTAGAGGCCTAGGCGCCATTATTCTCAGCTCCATTAGGTGAAGTTGAGATGTTTAGGTGTTGTTTAGGTGTTCCGGGAGAGTGTCAGGGACGTTATAGGTAGTGTTAGAGGGAATGAAAAATTAATAATATGTGGCGTTTGGAAGACGGAATGTTCAGGACTGCGCGAAGCGGTTACGAGGGAGTGCTAGGTCAGTATAGTGACAAGAGAATAAGTAAGGCTGAAAACCTAATATTGGAAATTTGCAAGAAAAGAAACTTGTTTGTGGCAAACACGATGTTTGACCAGTGGCGTAGCTAGGGTATTTGCTGCCTGGTGCGGCTTAGTACTTGATGCCCTCTATAAAAAAAAAGTGTCTTCTACTCTCACG
>FASU01018663.1:0-16254 GCA_001486225.1 Heliconius pardalinus sergestus | reverse complement strand
AAGCTCATATCGAAGATACGAACATTCCTTTGTAGAACGAGCGTGAGGCCGTTACAATGAAATTTAATGCCACCGCTGTAAATTGCCTAACACTATAAAATCAAGCACTAAAATATATTTTTATTTATAATATAAAAACGATTTGTTATTTTGACAAAATGGTTTTAAATCGATTGTAAATTTTAAAAAGAAAGTATTTGATTGTGTTTAATTTTTATTTTATAGTAAAAATAACGTTATAACGCCGTCCAAGGATTCCTAAAACGTTTTACGTGAAACGTTCTCCTGAAAGAAAGTCGATGGGCGGTGACGTCCTTTCAGTAGAAAGTTCGTTATCGATACTGTGTTCTCATTGGACCTACGAGGTCTCCCTGTTGTTCTATAAAAAAATCATATCAAAATTATCTTAAGTAAAAGCGGAAGAATAAATCTCTAATCTCTATCTCTCTCTATAAATGTTTACTCCATAAGAACATACATAATTCCTAAAAATCTAATATTTATTACATTTTAGTTCATTTCATGAATATGAGCACAATTTACAGTGACGTTTTAAAACAACAAAGTTACTGTTTTTCCACAGCATGACCACCATGACCACGACCATAGCCACGACGACCACCACCACCATCACGAACCAGGCATGCCCTTCGACTTTGCCTACTCTGTGAACGAAGACGGCAACGACTACAGCCACAATGCCAAATCTGATGGTGACGTGACGCATGGAGAGTATAGAATTGCTTTACCCGACGGTAGGACCCAGATCGTTAAATATACAGCCGATTGGAAGAACGGGTTTAACGCTGAGGTTTGTATTTTACCTATCGTTTAATGGTATTTTTTCATTTATTTTCATTATTTCTTTTCTATATTTTCACGATCACTTTGTATATAATACAGAAATAATAGGTATACATTTTCAAATAAAATTCTATTCTTATAATAAAAAGAAATTAAAAATAAGTTAGCTTACGTATAATTTTACATTTTAAATATAAGCATTGTAACATTTGAAATAAGAGAGATAACTCTTCCCACTGGTAGAGTGGATTATATCGAAACAAATAACGTGATGGAATTTAACATATTAAACTTAAACGTTCTTCAAAATGGTAGCATTTTCTGAGATAAGCGCGTCCAACTAAATAAACTCTTCAGTTTTTAAATATTAGTACATCTAATTCCAGGTAACCTACGAAGGTGAGGCTAGATACCCAGACCAACCAAACGGTTATCCTTCCCCGGGACCAGGCCAGCCATACGTACCACCGAGCCAGGGGTACCAATATTAAATATTTATATACATATATAACATATATATGTATGTTAAGATTTGATATAGTGGTGTAATATTGCCATAAAATTTATTTTATTTTAATATAATTTTTCATGTTATTTGAACAAAAACAAGTATTTTTGAAAGATTTTTTATCATGGCAAGAATTTAATTTGACATTATACAAAATAATAAATTAAGCAAAATTAAATAGTTTTTAGTTTTAAAAGTATCTTAATAATTAATAGACTGTTAAAATTAAAAACTTCGAATTGGTTACCATAATCAAATATGAAGGTATTCTATCCTATTATATTTGTTGACATTTTTCAAATAATGACAAGTTTTGAAAAAAAGAATTTTATTTTTCCATCACTTAAATAAATTACACCACATAAAATAAATGTTACCATATTTAAAGTTACCACTTAAATGTATTTATGAATTTCATACTCATCAAACATTATACATATTTCATACATAAATTATTGGTTTAACCATTAAGTATTATAGTTACCGATTAAAATAGAAATTTAACTAACTTCAAATTTGGGAGGTGTTTTGCAAATATAACCACAGTTGCATGTTCAAATCCACTTGAAAAAAATAAAATATACATACAATTTGTTGTAATTTTAATCTAAGTAATAGAGTAAAAATGTACTATCAAAACCTCTTTTCTTTGTAAGTTGTTAAAACACTGCCAATTTTATTTAAGAATTATCAAAGATACATATGTATACAAAGAGTATTTTAATATTTACACTGCCTTGCAGTACTTACATATTTGTTAAAATTTTGTTGGAATGAAAAATCATCAGTGAAGGTGGTATAACTCCTAGAACTTTTAAGAAAATTACAAAAAAGTGTAAGACATACAATTTTTTGGTATTTTTTGTTTCCTAAATAAGTTATACCTCTTTACTTGTTGAATGTATCACAATGAATGTTCAAACCTATATAAAATGTATAGGCGTAGATTATAATCATTGAAATAACTTACTGTAGCATTACTGTTAAGGTTGTAAAATACTCAATACTATGTGATCGTCTTTAAATTATGTCAGACATAAAATATTAGTAGATTGGTTAATAACACTTGTAAGATTCCGATCTAGATCAAGTTCCAAGTTCCTTTTGTCAAGTTAGATTGACAAAAGTATATACTGCCATTGTCAGATATTTGACAAATTATAAGTTTCATAATATGTCATGACATAATTTATAGAAGAGCCCTTAGTGTACTTATTGTACTTATTATAATAATGAGGCAAAATTTGTAATTTTCTCTTGAATAAAGTTTTTTTTAGAAATTGTTGGTAGCCTTTCACTATGATATACTTTATATTATTTCTTAAATAAATAGAACAAACAGTTAAAGCAATTTCTTAGAATATATCAGTTTAAAGATTACAGGGATTACAAGAATCAAGTACCTATTAGAATATGTGGTTCTTGGATATTTCATTTTATTTTACACAAAATGTTTTAAATTATAATAAATATAAATCAGTTAACAAAAGTCAAATAACAAATTGCTTTACAATTTTAATGGACAAAATAAAAAGTAAACTTCTTTTCACAATGAAGCATGAACATTTTTCATATGCCGTCTCAATTCTTTAGCCAAACTGAACTTTTTTTCACACAACAAACAACATTCAGTTTTTTCACTATGAATTCTTTTAACATGTTCTAATCTACGGCCAGAAGTTATGAATTTCTTTCCACAAATGTGACATTCAAAAGGCCTCACACCATCATGTAATTTTAAATGTTCTAACAAGTTTTTCTTATGTAAAAACCTCAGACCACAAATTTCACATATTTCATTTCTTTTGGGACTATGAATATTTTTGTGTACTATTAAATTTTTTTTATGATAAAAGCTTTTGTAGCATATTTGACATGTATGGGGTCGATGTTTCAAATGAAATTTATTTATATGGCCGTCAACAGATGTCTTACATAAGCTGCGGTAAGTACAGTAATTGCAATTATAGTATTTTTGCTCTCGTTGCCTTTTATGACCCCGTATATGATTTTTGAATAGTTTATTATTCTCAAATGTTTTAAAACATTGTAGACATTGTTTATCTTCTACAGGAAATGCATTTTTTTCTGAATTTTCTTCAATATTTATTTTTTTATTTCCAACATTATTTGGTTTTACACAAGATTTATAAGTTATTTCTCTATTTTCAGTCATTATTTTATTTAAATTAATATTTAAATATATGTTTTTAGTATTATTTTTCCAATTTAAGCCTTCATTTAATTTATCTATTATAATATTTATAATTTTTTTTATTATTGAGTTTCTTTTAATAATGATATACATTTTGAGAATAAGATCGAAGCAATTCTCACAAGCTTGAGATAATGTTGTATCCTGAAATTTGTTATTTGAAATATAGAAAATTTTTAAACGATTAATTAACAAATTGAAAAATAAAGTTGCATTTAAATTGATTAAAAATATAGTTTTAACTTACAAAGAAAGGAAATAAGTATTTAACCATTTCCGATAAACTTAAAGTTGCGTCGAAAAACTTTTCTTCTATCTCCAAATTCGAAGAAATATTGAACATTGTGTGGCTTTCATTAAAACATAAGAAACATAATTGTCTTTGTCCTCTTAGCAATAAATTAATAAACTCCATTTCAATTCGAAATAATATGAAATAACAACTTCGAAAGTTTTCAAGTTTGGGTATAAAATTAAATTGACAAGTAGTTTGCGTTTCGTTTTACGTATTTTAAAAAATACCCAGTTTTTTTAGTTGAAATGAAGAAAACATGAATTGTTACGAATTATTTTAAATTCAAACTCTGTGAATATTAAAACCTTTAAAACAATATTAGGATGTTATTAAATAGTAAAACTTTATTGAGTAAACTACCTTTTTACTCCATTTTACGTATGGTTTAGAAATACTTATAACAGAAAAAAAAAATGGTTTATTATGTTATCTTTTACTTTATAATTGTGTAATCTTTAACTACAGTTACATAATATGTAACTCATTAGAAATGGTTTTATTTTTAATTTTTCTAATTAAAACTTGTCTTTTTTTTAGCTTCATGCTGGTTTTCGTACTTAGCCATTTGAATCCATTGGGAACCTAGTGAACTACGAGTTCCAATTAAGATATTTTCGTTCTCCACTTTCCTCAAAATTCTGAAGGCATTTCGTTTAAATAGATATAAGACACCTTCACAAATATTTTGTATTTATTTCCGTACATGTCCCCACAGTTCAGATCCGCATAAGATAATTCTATTTCAGCTTCTCGCCGATGCTCATATGTAGCAGGATAGGCAGAGGAAGCCTAGTGTTAAGACACTCCGGAAAGCGGGAAACTTTTAGCCGAATTCTGGAAGCACTGCGTGTTATTTTTTTATTAATATAAAAATATAAAGAATTTTAGAAGATATAGAAGAGCAAAATTACATGAAACATTTTCTATACTGACAGTTTTATATACTATCAATAAAATATTATCTACTTATATGGGCCGTCGTAGCGCAGGGCACAAGCGTGTAACTATACATGCGAAGGTGGTGGGATGAAGGGCACCCACTCCTGGGAATGAAATATTTAATATTTTACTTTACACACACACATTACGCCACTCAACAGGCAATTCCTCGAGAATTTGAAACGGAAATGGGATGCAGCGTGAATCTGTAATAATACTAATGAATTATTAAAGGATTTATCAACTTTGCAGTGATGGCCTAATATTATCAAATTTAACAAAACATGGCTTCTTTATTTTAAAGAAATCAATAAAACAACTCAACTTATTAATATAATGTATTTATCTATATCTAATGCAATTCATTATAAATTGTAATTGTGCTTAAATATAAACATAAAAAAAGCCAGTAGAATTTTATTGCAACAATAATAAAACTTCATAGATCAAAGTTCTATAATATTGTTATATTCTCTTATATTTGGTTGAAACTTAAAATTTAAATATATATTCGTAGTCTATTTTTTACCCTAAACCTTGACTTGTTAAAAAAAGTGTTGTCATTCTTTTACCTCTACTTATAAATTGGGTTATTTTCATATTAAATTATATTTAAATAAAAATGGCAATACTAATACTATAGCAAAAAAAAACTTATACAGTAAAAATCAGAAATTTTAATGAATTAATATCACTAAAAACTCAATATGTACAATAATTTCTAGAAAAAGAATATTAAACATACGATAACTGTACTTCTTGGAAAAATATACTAATGTCCATTTATTTTTATACAATATATTATACATATTTTTTTATACAAATAGGCACATTTTTTTATATTACTACTTTAGTATTGAAAGACAAAAAAAGATAAAACAATAATTTTCCTAACACAAATAATTTTGCTAAAATTAAAAAAAAATAACCGAAAATAATTTTATCGCTTCGTTTAAAATAAGATTTGTATTTAAATTTTATTGAGGGTTTTAAATTTAAATCTGTAAGACCGTAGATTGAAATTCAATCTCAAGTGAATGCTACATAGAGCCATGTACCACATCTATGTGATTTTTTAAGTCTAGATGACTAGAAACAACTGTTTTACACAATCTACAGCAAAATATGCCACCGTGTAAAATTTTCATATGTTTTTTCATTTTAGTATCAGAATAAAACGATTTCCTGCACACTGGACATTGATGTGGTTTAGAACCTATATGCTTCCTAACATGCACGACCAAATCTTTCCTACACTTCAAGTTTTTATTACAAAACTCGCAAACTTCTTTAGAATGCAGACTATGCAATTTTTTGTGACTGCACAGGTTATATTCGGTGTAGAACTGTTTATCGCACATATCACAATTATATGGTTTTATTTGTAAGTGTATCTTATTTACGTGTAAAGAAAGTTCATTTTCGTTTGAAAAAGATTTCTCACAGAAGCTGCACGTTTGCGTATCATTATTTTTATATACACTGAATTTGACCGCATGTCTCTGCATATGGACATCGAAATGTTTTTGTGATAAATACACTTTATCACACAGGTGACACTCTTTTATTTTATGACACTTCAAGTGTGTTTTTAATTTGTACGCCTTCGAGAAAGTTCTGCCACAAATATTACACGCTACGAAGCTCTCATTTTTCAAAACGTGAACCATTTTTTTATGTTCAAAAAGATGGAATTTAGATTTAAATTGTTTAAGACATGTATCGCATTGCACTTTCGCCAGGATATGTTTCAAAATGTGTTTCTTTATGAAATAGTCAGAAATAAAATGTTTATTGCAAAACGGACATGTATACCTACAGGGTGCGCGTTTCACAGGCTTTTTCTTTTTAAACGTTAAAAATTCACTACAAATATCATCAATGACTGAATCCTCATACTTGGATTGATAACCGTTAACTAATTTTTTACTCATATAAGTCTTTGAAACGTTTCTAGCTGGATTCTCAATGATACTCTCGTTATCGTCCGTTATGCTCGCGTTTACACTGCTATCTATACTATCACTACCAAAATCACTGTCTGAATCAGATTTTTCCCTAAATTCGTCTTCTAACACTTCAACATTATATTTATCATCTATATTATCTATCAAAAGATCATCAAAACTGTCAATTTTAAAATAAGGTAAAATAGTTTGTTTGGAAATTTCCACCATAAGATTTTTATCTAAGTCAACACTTTTCAAATTATCTAATGTAGAACTAATACACATTCCTAATCTATTTCTTACGTGTTTTATTTTAAATATGAAAACGTACGCGGCAATTACATTATTTAAACATATATCGCAAATTTTTGTCCCAATGTAGCTATCAAAGGTCATCTGCAACAAAAAAATAATAGTTAAAATAAAAATAGAAAAAAAGCGGTATAGAAACATACATTATAAGTATTACAGCTCATGGTAGAATAAAGAAGCGACTTGAAAAATAAAAAACAAATTAAAGACTGTCAAATTTAAAGAAAGCCGAATGCCGAATCGTCATTGCGTGTTGAGTGGCGAAACTCAACTACGCGCTAGATACTAGACTCGTTACTAGATCAAGGAATTGAAAATATTAAATATTTCAGTTCTTCGAGTGAGAATCGAGTTCACAATCTGTCACGTTTACAGTCGCAGTCTTGTTCTTCTGCGCCGTTTTTGGTCTATGTATTATACTCTATGATTTAGTCTGGTAACACCAAAAGAAAAAATAATGATAATAAAATGAATAAGGTAGAAATAAATTATAAAAAGTAGTTATTGTAAATATAAGCATATTATTTTATCACTGATATTTTATGTACATCAAATGTATACTGAACTTCATAGTTCAGTATACATATAATCCAGAGACCTTCTACTCTTAAACTAAACTTATATACAAATAAGGGTAAGTATAATAATACAATATGTAATTTTTCACTCAATGAATATCACATAAAAATAGCAACCGCAAAAGACAAATAATAAATAATAAATTAATAAAATTATTTTAAATCGCCTTCAAAAAGGAAATGAGGTTGGAAGACGATTTTGATGTGTCTGTTCCTTGAACTGTTATGTCATTTCATATAGAATTCAATGGAATGCCAACATTAAAAAAATGTGCAAATGTACAAATTTAATTTAGAAGAAAGTTACTTAGAGTTACTTAGAAGTCCGAGAAAAATCTTCAATTAAAATGTTTTTAGTTACTTACAATATAATACACAGATAATATGCTCTTTAAAAAAAAATAATTTATAATATTTATTTATTATATGTTTTATATTTTTTGCTGATGATATTTTTATGTAATTATGATTACCTACTTGTATGTGTGTGTAAGTTCAGTTTTACATTAGATCATCTACATAAAATATGTGTTTTTCTGGAGTTAGTTAATTGAACCCTAATATTTAGTTCTACTATCTAATTAGCAAACCCTCCAACAAGAAAATCCGAAAGCGCCAACTACGTAAAGTGTAAACAATTTTTTTTTCTTAACCTATACTTACAGCTATTCTTTTAATATTTACTTTTTATTTATCTTATTTAAATCTTTAAAAGAAATATAGATTTTTTTGAAAGTTTACATTTAGAAACAATAACTTCAACCTTTTTTTTACTACTACAATAAGCTTAAAATCTTAAACATTTAGATATTTAACCGTAACATTTCAAAATAAAGTAATTTTGTATGCAATTTACATGCATGTTTTAACACATATTTTATTTATTTTAACAGTAATAATAATAATTATAACATTTTTTAACTATCAACTTTGTTTTAAACTGGCAAAACAAACTAGTGTTAGTAAACCTCTGTTCTACACTTTCCTTAGCTTTCCTTTAATTAAGTTTATACTATAAGTATCTCTAAAACTCAAAAGTTATTTTAAGCAAATATTTTTTCCTTGGAAACTAATTTATATCTGTGTAATAGAAGTATAATATACATATTCTTTATCCAAAGATATAATAAGTTAAATATATTCCTTTCACTTTTGGAAGGGGGTAGCCATTCTTCTCAAAGGTCTCTTAGCTCGTCTAGTATTTAAAAATCCTGGCCTATAACTAAAATCAATGCTTTTTGAGCTATGTTGTGTAAAATTTCGCATTCTTTGTTGATTGTTTAATAAAGTATCGTTTTCTTCAAAATCCATGGCTTCTATGCCATTATTTTTAATTTGATCATCAAAAAAATTTGGTGTTATTTCTATGTCCATTGAAACATCTTCATTTATAAAATTATTATCAACTTTAGTTAAATGATTATTCTGTGCTTTATATATATTTACGGCATTTTGTTCAATTTTGGGGTATTTATTAAAATTTAAATCATATTTGAATTCACTAACACTTTTAGGTAATGCTTCTTGAACAGTTTTAAGTATGTCATTAGTATTTTTAAATTCTTTGAAATTGTTTATGTAGGAATTATTACATTTGTTTAAAAATGTATAATTTTGAATGGAAACAGGCATTTTCTCGATACTATCATTGTGTTTATCACAACATATACATTTGCATGTATTTTTGTTGATAGTCAAACAAATATTGCATTTCCATTCCGTTTTCGGCATTAAAAGTAAGTTGTTTGGCTGTTTTTGTTCATTTATATTGATTTTAGTAGTTTCACTTCCAGATATTCCCATAGTAAATTTGCAGGTATCACATTTACCCAAATTTCTAAAAATCCAGCAGAGATCACAATTCTCTTTCTTATTAGTATTAGAATTTTTAATTGTTGTATTGTTATCATTACACAAAGTGTATTTTCCAAAAGTGCAAGTTTCTTTGAAATTCTTTTTAGATGCGTTTAAACAATCTTTGCAAGTAGGTTTCTTGAAAATCCAGCATAATTTACAAGATTGTATGATTTTTATTAAATCATTGTTTTTATCATCTGTCGCACTTGAATTATTCTTTTTATACTCTGTTTTAATAACTTCTATGTTATTTATGTTCAAATTTGCTTCAGCAATTTTATTAAAATCTTTGTTTTTTAGTTGAAATGGATTCACCAATAGAGGTTTTGCAAAATCATATTCTATAAGACAATTATCTAATCCTAAATAAATTTCATTCAGAATCGGTTTTGAAAATTCGAATGTCATTTTAATTTTTTCCACCATTTTGGATTCAAGTTGTTGCTTTTGCATAATTTTCAAAATGGCCACCGGATTAGAGAGTATTAGCTCTCTGTATTTATATGAATTTTGCTAGAAAATACATAATATGTCAAAAGTCGTGGCAATGCGCGATTATAAGCCGGATGATTGTGGGTTTGACTCCCACTTGGGAGGACATAAATTATTTTCATTTCCTTGCTCTGGTAACAATACTTAGCGAGTTGTTGGGTTCCGCTACTCAATACAAATCAAATCACCACAGGATCCTTCTATATACCCTGATGTATGTGGGATACCAAAAGTGAATATAAAAATTGAGCTGATACTGAGTTTTCCTCAGTTTTTAAACAAATTAGCGTGAAGAGCTTATACAAGTTCTAGCAAAAATGAATACATCATTCTTATACCAGAATGATATATTTAATGTTGAATTTCATTTATTCATAAATAAATATAGACAGCTATAATAAAGTTATAGTAATCAAATGTATATTTAAATAATATATATTTTATAACAGGCAAAACATTTATAACAATTTAAAAAATTCTAAGATTATTAATATAGTTATAAAAAATATATTATAATATTGTTGTGAAATGATTACCACAACAATTCTGGGTTAATTCCCAATCAAGGGAATTATTTTCGTTTACCCACTGTAGTGACAAGCAAAAAGCGGCATTGAGTCACCACTCAATACATACACAAAACCTCAAAAAAATTGTGAGTAGGGAAGTGTTCATAACACTAAATTACCTATGCCTACCTTGTATAAAAAATTAAAAGGTACTCACTTCTGGTATTGTAGCATTTACAATATTGTGGATAGATCTATCTCCAATTAAGCCTGGGTATCCACCATATAGACTGATAATGTCACCCAAATTAGATAACCTAGACCCTTTCTCCAAGCAAATGGAACACAAATCATCAACCTTACGTTCCATCAATCCTTTCAACATAACTTTGAATTTATGTTTCTCCATATGTTGTAAATGGTCTCCTAATGTAATACTTAAAGAACCACATTTGTTACATTTAAAATTTTCCATATTTACTTGTATATTATCTTCATTAGCATGTAAATGATGTTCTTTTAAATGTCTTTTCAAAAGATACCGTTTTATAAACGATTTGCCGCACAATTTACAATTATACCACATAGTTTTAGGGTGAGACATCTCATGATTGACCAAAGACTCCATATTTGGTAGAACTTGCCAACACTTCTGACATTCTAGTTCACTAATTTCATTACTTGGTATAGGAAAGTTGTCTATGTTAACAATATTTATTATGGGTTCAGCATAATTTATTACATTGTTATGCTCTGTATATAATCTATTGTAATTGGGGTTTCGTTTTCTTTTGCCTCTTTTTTTTATGGGTTCCAATGAGTCCAGCTTATCTATTTTCTCATACATATCATCAAAACAGTTACGCAATGCTCGCTCAGATTGCTCACATTTTTGAGCAAATAAATAGCAATTTATTGAATGGTTAACACAATCAGTACATATTTTATTAGGGAAATTTGTATCTTCATTAACCTGTAATAAATATATGTATAATATATCAGTTATGTTACTTTTAAGCTTCACACTCTATAAGAAGGTGGACATAGAGATGAATATAAATCATATCGCTAAGCAGCAGATAAACCAATTAAGTAATAATGTTACTACACAAAGCACTTTTTCATATTATTTTACTTAATGGTTTACAACCCTGGTGTGCGGGATACAGTGCTTGGTGAGTGAAGGTGATAGAATTTTAAGAAATCTATTAAATTGTCAAATCTCACCTTATAAGGATGAAAGCTGGCAACCATGTCTCTTATAGTTACCTCGTGGGTTGAACCATGAATTCCTATTACGAGGATTTCATCTAGTTCTGATAGCTCACTAGTAACGCCTAAGCAGTATCTGCATACTCGTAACCTCAAAGTTCCTTCTAAAAGATATTTTATCGCATCTTTTGTGCTTAAAGGAACCTTAGCAGACGGTTTTTCGCTTTTGCCCTCGTCCAAAAGCGTATTATTAGCCTTTTGCGAAGATTTTGTATAGGTACGTAACCCCTTGCGCTTGATGAAATTTTGCTCCATTATACCATTAAGTTATATCAGAATTTACATCAGTAAGCGTTTAATAAATAGATTCACAGTATAATCTAGTAAAAATATACGAAATATTTAGAAAAATAACAATAATAGCAGAATAAAATAAATAGCTATATGACACAACGTCAAGCACCAATTTAAATGTCAAGCTAAGTCAGCCATAATGGATGCCGTCGCATTATACAGATAATGTGATGTATTAATTACAGAATTCAAATAAAGTTAAAATATGTACAAAACTAATTAAATGTAAAATATTCTTATCGTATAATTATTTATTAAAATGAATGTAATATAAAAATATTAAATGATTATCATGAAATACAAAGTGTCAAAATTCTTGTTTTGCCAACTAGACAATGTCTTGTCATTTGCGAAAATAATGCGATTTATTTATTGTTTACATCAAAATTTCAATAATATTTTGATGCCAAACTTTAATCTGTGATATGTGGCCCTAATTGCAAGTGTTTAAAATGTCTTGGCTTAATTTAAATCAAAGTTTGAGCAGCTTGAAGGGACAAATTACGAATTTTGCTACAGAAGTTTTATCTGAGGGTACGGAGACTGCTACTAGAGATGAACCTACTAGTAGTGATGGAGACTTTAAAGAACTCGAAGACAAATGTCGCAACCAAGAGCTTGAGGTCAGTTTTAATGGCACATAAAATAAATATATTTATACACTTTGACAGATGTTGTTCAGGTTATGTTGTCGTAATAGCTTAAAACTGCGGTGTAAAATATACTGCATACATGTCCTTGAACATCCTTTAACGTCTGCCTACAATCTATTATAGAGTTTATTGATGTTCAGCTCAAATAACATCTTAATATATTTATGTGACCTTTAAATAAAATCATATTATCTGTTCAAACCAAACTACTTAAAGTATGTTATTTTATCAATTCTTATATAAAAGTTGTTCGATTAATTATATAATAAAACTTACAATTTAATGTAACATTATAATCATCTTAACCATGAATTTAATAAAATTATTGAATATAAGCATCAATTACTACAATCCTTGGTTTTTGCTTTTATTACACAAGCTGAAAACAGTAAAAAATAAAAAGTATTCCTAGCTATAAATATTACATGTTTTATTTTTAAATAAAATAATACACTGTTAGATGTCATGTGCATGATATTCAATTTCCTTAAATTTTTATTTGTTAAATATTCCTAATAAGTGTAATAGGCTTAAATTGTTGCTTTTGTTTTTCCAGTATTTCATATTTCTATAGTAGTAAACTTTGAATAAATAGTATGTTTTCTTTCTGTCTATCATGTAGATAGGTAGTAGTAGAAGCTAGAAAATAAGCATAATTATATTTCCAACTAGCAAAGTGTAGTGCAGCTTCACATGTTTGAACCACAAAATCAATTAGTATAGTTTTCAGAACTTTATGATATTAAAGAAAATATCTTTGGGTTATATAATAAATGCCTCTAAAATTGATTTTTTCATATAGCTTCCCTTTATAAACAGTGATGAATTACAGTTTTTTTATAATAATTACAGTAGAAACTTGATTTACTAGACTAATTGTTGTTGTTAATCATCTGGATAATAGGATGTAATAATAATAATAATGATAGTTTAGGTTTTAGTAAAAAAACTTATAATTAGTTCAAGGTAATTTACTTTTAATTTTGCTTTTTACTAATCTGTTTATTAATTAGTAAATACTTGTTTTTGCTGTTATATAACAGTGACAGTGGAGGAATGATTTTATCAATTTCTTATCCATTACACATTAATTGGAATTTATACTAAAATTTCTTGAATTTTTTATTTACTTCTTCAATAGTCAAAGTAAAATTCAAGTAATGTAATTAAAATAGCATTTAGAGTAGCATTTTTTGAATATTGAATTATTCCATATCAGTTAACTAAAATTAATGCTTCAGACTCTCAAGTCTGAAGCATTAATTTTAGTTGTCGAACATTGTTATTCATTAAAAAAAATAATTTACATCAAATGAAATATGTAATATTATCATTTCCTCTCATCAGTAATGAGGTAAAGCATTGTATTCAGTTCTGCCACTCAATACACAATCCTTACAGGACACAACACATTCTCAGTTTTACAGTCTCACTTTGTGCCCCAGCACCACGATTGGCCTCAATTATATTCAAATGTAAAATAAAATAGTCATTCCTACTCTATAATCTATTAGTATTTAAATGTACTAATAGAGGCCGTCGTGGCGCAGCGGCACAATGGTGTGACTGTAACGCGATGGTTGTGGGTTCGATCCCCACTCAAGAAAGTTGAAATATTTATTTATGTTTATATTTCCATTTCTTCGCTCTGTTGTCGAGGCACGTACAATGATTTCAGAATTCGGCAGAAAGTGGGGGGGGAAAGGGATCCTAGTGTTACGAAACTCAGTTCGTTATCATTGTCCGCCGAATTCTGGAGGCATTGCGTGTTGAGTGTCGGAACTCACCTCGCCGTTCGCCTCAACACCAAAGCGAAGACCTGAAAATATTTAATTTCCTTGAGTCGGAATGGTAATGGTAAGGTAGCCAGAGAGAATTTTCTGCTTAATTTTCGAGATATTATGCGTTGAGTAATGGTTATGTCCGCGCTTTGTCTACTTACCAGAGTTAGAAAATTAAAATAACTCTTTCTCCTCCGGGAATCGAATTCACAACCGTGTTTTCGATTGTGTTGTGTTTACAGTTAGATGCTGTGCCGCAGCGCTACGACGACGGCGACGGCTTCTAATTTAATAAAATTGAAGTAATATAATATGAAATACAATTTGTGTTTGTCTGTGCGTTAGTGGAATCTAATCTCAGAGACGGCTCAATGGAGTTTGATGAAGTTCTCTATTATTTATTTCCAAACCTTTAGCCTGTTTTATTTCAATTGGCTATAAATAATATAGTTATATCAATATAAAGTGTTTTGTTGCACTAAATTGCTATAAATTACCTGTTTTATGAAATTACTAGCCGGCCCCATCGTGGCTTCGCCCGCATACAACCTAACCAACTAACTAAGTAACTAACTGACTAACTCAGTCTTGCGCTTTATTACAACACAAAAGTTATTCAGGTTAGTAAATAAAAAAAATGTGTAATTCAAGCGGGCGAAGCCGCAAGCGGTCGCTAGTACATATAATTCTCTAACATTTGAATATAAATCTATATTGATACAATAGTTTGTTGACACGATTCTTTTACAAATAAAGTCATAATAAGTAAGGGTTGCGATTATTATATTTGAAGATATCGGTAAATAAATGAGGGTCATTAATAAATCCACAAATCCATAAAGGAATACGAATAAATACAAATGCTTATCAGTAGGGATTAAATGCTTAACATATTGTCAATTGTAAACAAGTCGATGGGTGTACGTATGTTCAATCTTCTTACGGGGGAATGAAATAATTATTACTTATATTGATTTTTGTCAAGTGGGTTCCGCAACAATTAATGTTTCAAAAATTCGATGGTGCGTGAGGAATGGAATGTCTAGACACTAGAGTAGTCTGCTGTAATATATGCTGGATAAAGCGTATTGGATAACTAATGCTATTAAATTTGTTCAGGAGTTTCAGCTTATCTAAATGATGTATTCCTAAATCATTAATTACATATAGTAAAAGTAGAATCACAAAATAGTTTTTAATTATGTTTCTTTTATGAAATGAAAAAAAAAAGTTAATATTATACACAAAACCAAAAATTATGCATTTTTGTTTTTGTATAATGTATATTGTATAATATTTTGTATAATGTATATAGCGGACCGTTGAGTTCCACCACTCAACTAGCGATGACTCCAGAATTCGGCGGAATTTGGGGTACGGAAGTGTCTTAACACTAATCTCGAGATTTCCTGCTACGTGCTGCGAATACAGCGTGAAGCTAAAAACAATTGTCATACACAACTTTTAGCCATTTCCATTTGACTAAGCTAAGTGAAGCCTCAAGTAAAAACTGTGGACATAAATGTATTATAGTCAGCTTTCAATGTTGGTTAAACCAGCCCCACCAATCCAACGGATAGCCGTTAGTAGGGTAGATAGGGTATCGTGTTTGCACACTGATAACTGATAAGGCAAGCGGACCTGAGTTTCGTTTAAAACGTTAGGTGCCATATAAGTGTACCAGTATTTGTTAGAAGAAACCTTTTTTTTATTATGTAGGTTTTGTGGTATGATACTTATAGTATTTGATGTTTTTATATTAAACTAGCGGTCCGCTCGCGGTTGCACCCGCGTGA
>FASU01018657.1:0-14539 GCA_001486225.1 Heliconius pardalinus sergestus | reverse complement strand
GACAATATCTGATTGTAAGCGCGATGATTGTGTATTCAATCCTCACTCGTGGGGACGAGTGAGGGTTGAATACACAATCATCCCCATACATCAATAAACCCCATACATTGTGTTTATTTTCATATTTTAGTACTACAAAGCGCAGCGTTAAGTTCCGCCACGCATTCTCTTGAATTAGGACGGGAAAGAAAAAAGAAAGGTTTTCTCTGTCTAAAATAAAGATTTTCTCTTTGTGTTATAAGCTATAAGTGAATATAAGTGTCATGGTTATTTAAATATTGTTTATTTACATTTTTAAATAACCATAATCTGACAGCTAGCAAACGCGACAATTGTGGGTTCTATTTTCACTTGGGGAGGTTCTTAACACTAGGTTCCCTCTGCCCACCCTGCTATTTGCGGAATACAGCGTAAAAATATATTTATATTTATAATGACAAGTAACTTACTTCCTAACTTCTGCACGTCTTTGAGCTTGTAGATCTATCGCGAAAGGATCAACATCGACTCTGGAATCGCTATCAAGTCCAGGCATAATGTCAGAGAAGCCCTCACTGTCCTGTTTCACTAGCAACGAGCAAAATTTGGATTAGGTTTTGGAAAATAATTAAAAAAACCAGTGTTTTGTTGTTTCTCGTTTATTAAGGTAGACAGAGAAGTCCTTACACCGTTTCCCAACCGCCCATTTTTGAGACATTGTGTGTAGAGTGGAGAAACACAATGTCGTGCTTTCTATACTTGAACAAGGAAAGAAAAAATAAATATTTAAATAATTCCTCCACGAGGAAATTAAACTCACAACCGTTGTGTTAATAGTCAGACCCTGTACCACTGCGCTACGACGGCCTTAGTAAACGGAAACGAGATCAAAGGAAAATAATCAACTATCTACCAATTCGTCCCAGGTCACTGGAGTGTAAGCTGCCGTCATAATAGACCGTTCCTTCAGGATCAGGTTTCAGTTCTGAAATAATTTAAATGTATTTTTTTTATACAATACGAGAATAGAAGTTTTGCGGGATACAGCGTGAAACTTCAAAGATAGCTTTGTCGCTGCGCCACGACGGTCTCAATGTAAACTGATATCTCACCGTATTCTTTTAATTTGTCTTCAAGCTCGTCATTATCTGAAATTATAAAATAATATGTTAATGTTAATAAAAATACAGGCGCTTGTGGTCATTCTGATTCTAATTTTCCGTCAAATTAATGAGACATTGCATATTGAGTAGCGGAACATAACAAGTACTTATACGAAAATAATTAATACTAACGAGTAGAAAGAAAAATATACGAAATTTAACTAACATACCATTTCTCAATATTCCAACGGGAATGATCATCGATGACAACAGAATATCTTAGTTGAAATGTTGTAATTGTCTCAGAAAAAAAAATATACATACCTGGAAAAAAAATATTGCTGGCTGGAGTGGCTGTAGTAGCTTGTGTAGCTTTCATTGTTTCTAGGTTTGATATCGTTGATGCTGACGTCGTCACTGTGAACCAAAAAAACTTAAAATCAAACTTATATACTGGCAATTTAATTATATTACATTTATACTTAAATTTCAAAGATGAAGTTTATTGGTTAAATGCGTTAATCTCAGGAACTAGATATGTGATATATATTCGAAAGTGGGGAATAGAGTGTCCTAACACTAGGTTCCCCTGTTGGATACAGCGTTAAGCTGGAGAACGAGAATATGTATGTATGGGATATAACTAACATAGAAATGAGGGCATGGTTATTTTTTTTTGTTTATGCAAAATAAAATAATAAAGCAACTAAAAAAATACTTACATTCTGTAGTTATCTCTCGATTTGTTTCTTTTAGCAACACGGTGTCGCCATTTTGTTGTGTCTTAGCTTCATTGTTTGTGATGAAAGGTGGTACTTTCAAATCTAAAAATTAGGGTTAAATAATTTTAAAAATATTTAAATAATTAAGCTTACTATATTTAGTTTTTATGATTATCAAATATTACAATATTTAAATACACTTGTGTATTTGTTTTTAACAGTTTAATTATATTTCAAGTTCAAAATAAGCTTTTTGTGTACAGGTTTTTATATTCTTCAGGTTTAAATATTTATACCCCATAAATATTTAAACCTGGTCGTCCTTACGACGCCCATAGTATTGATACTAGGTTCTTAAGACAAGTTAACAAGAGGGTATTCACCTATAATATGCAATCTTCTCATAGTTTTTTCAATACACCAATTCAAAATCTGTATACTTGTATTTTGGCCTATTTCTTTGCAGAAATTGATCGCCATGGTCTTGAAAGGATCGTTTTTAACTTTTAAATCGTTATTTACTTGTTTATTTTCAGTGTTACCAACAAATTTGGGAGATTTAGTGGATTTCGTATCTTTTCTATGTTTTCTTATTCTCTTAATCCATCGTCTGTTTCTTATTTTAGTCTTCGTTTCATTTACAGGTAAAAGAATTGTTGATTTTAGCTTTATTTGATTTCTTTTATTTTTGGTGTTATTGTTATATGTGCTCTCAGAAGCCATGAAAGAAGCTAATATTTTATTTTTCATTATATCATCAATGAAAGTATTGTTGAAGTAATACTTGTATATTAAATCATCCACTGGTTGTAAATCTTTTTCGCCCAAAATTAAGTGATCTTGATCTTTTACCTGATTTACTACAGTTGGTATTGAGAATAGGTTAATTTTAACTGATTCAGTTGTCAAAGGTGTTGTTTCTACTTTAGTACTCAAATCTGGTCGATTTTTTAATATTGTTGTGGATGTTTCTACATTTTTAGCATTCAAATAAATTTGTTTGGCTTTTTTCAAAATTCTTGCAAAATTATTTTGTCTGTGGGAAATATCGCTCTGTGTTCTAGCAATCGTATTTTGTTTAGAATTTATTTTCTCATTTTGTTCTAGCATTAGTTTTTGAACATTGTAAAACTGTCGTTGTTGAGCTAAGAATTTCTTTTGTTGATTCTGGAATTCCAGTAAATTCTTAGACAGTTCCTTTTCCCTTTTATCAAAGTTCACTTCTTTATCCCGCAGTTTTTCTTCAATTTGGTACAAATCGTGACTAACTTTCATCATTTGCGAATATTTCTTATTAAAAATCTCGAATTTATTCGTTAGCACTGCAATATTTTTGACAAATTCATCATTCAAACTGTACAGTTTTTTGTGAATTTGCTTTATGTCGCTGTGTTGTTTCATTATCTTTTTGAAAGTTTTAGCGAGCATTGACAATACTTTGATGAGACCTCGTTCATTTATTCTATTTTTAACATTCTCTTTATATTTTGGTACAACCTTATAAATAGACATGGCATTTGCCAACGGGGCTGTATTATGCCAAGCCATGTCTTCTTTGTCGAAAATATCTCTATCCTTTTTTGCTGAAGCATTTGCTGTATTATTGAATACTTCTACAAATTCAATCTTTTTAACCAACTCGTTCTCAAAGTCGTTCTTACTCATACTACGCTTTGGAGCTGACTCTGTCTTATTGACATCATTTATTGAAATATTAAAATTGACACTTAAATCCTTTTCCAGAGTTTGATTCTTATTAAGATTTTCTGTTATATTTTCATTAGTATCGATCATTTTTATATTGTCATATTTATCGCCATTGCTTAAATTTTCTTTAATTTCTTTTACTTTATTTTGTTCTGTATCAAAATTTTCATCACTGCCGTGTTCGCGCAGCGCAGCTATTTCAAAATGGTAATCATTGAAAGTGGACGCTGGTTTCAGCATAGATATAAATTTTGATGGTAGTTGCGATGATTTCTTTGATAATGATTTCAGTTTGTTGCAGTTTAATTTGTTAGTACATTCTTCCTGTCCGCTTTCAGGCTTAATCTTGTCTGCATAAATGTAAAAGAAAGATGTATAAGAATAAATCTACAAAAATATAATACGAATAAGACCTTACATAAATTTTCATCCGTCAATAAAATTGAATAACACGACGCGCTTACAGTCAAAGGCTGCGCCGCAACATTAATATAGTATGGAAAATTGGTGTTGCTCTGAAAATGTTCTTGTTAATATATAGTTCATTATAGAACACCACTTTGGAATATTTAAATTATTTTTACTGACCCACTCTATCGACACTTAAAATGTGAAAAATAACATCATACCTTAAAAGCACTGAGCAGGCAGCGGGAAACAGAGTATTTTGACACTAGATTTACTATTTATCCACTTAAATGCGGGCTACAGTGTAAAGCAAAAAAAAATAAAAACAATACTCACAACTCGGTGATCTCTTACTCCTCTCAATATAACGCGATGAGAATGGTGACTGTGCATTATTATCCACGAACGCGTCATAGTTGTTCTGGAATACATCTAAATCTAAGGAATTCGTTGGAAATATAAAAGCTGAAGTTCCAACCGCGTTCCTGATCCAGACACCTTTATTTACAACATTGCTTTTGTCAAATTTAGTTTTTTTATAAGAGGATGTTGAAATACCGATAGAAATATTGAATATTAACAAAAATGTAATTTTGTACATGACTGGTTACCCCGTGACTGCGCGTCGAAGAATCTTACCACGTTTCATTTGCATTTTGTGCTTAGAGTATTTGTAAATATTGTCATAGTGATGTTTAATGTCGAAGATTTTATGAATATTTCAAGATTTTTTTTTCACTTTTATTTAACATTTCTCTGTTATGTTTGGTTATTATATTTTTTTTAACGAACTCTGGAGTAGAGTCAATGTCTAACAGAAATTCCTTCTATTTTTATACATATTGTTTACCCATTACGTAAACTACTCAATGAGTGAACTTGTACTCTATGTGCCATATAAAATACGTGACAGACATAAACAATATTTCAATTTTAAATTTTGCATGTAGCAAAATAGGTAGAGGGAACCTGGTGTTAAGATGACGAATTCTTCACTTGCTCAATGTCGCGTCGAAATTCATTCCCACATATATGAATCGAACCCATAACCATCGCGTTTCTAACTGTGCCTTTTAAAAATCATATCGATGTACATATTTTAAACAAACATATTTGAAAAGTAAACGTTTAAGAAAAACTTCATATCGATATCGATAATAGTTTCACAGCACTGTAGTTTACAGTTTACAGATTGGTTAATCGTTCATTTTGTAAGATATCATCTTATTGTTGTTTTATACAAAATATTTTCAGCTTATTATTATTTATTAATTGATAAGAGATTTCCGCTCCTTTCTATGTTAGTAATAGGTGAAATTCTGACGTTTTATTTCAGCTCGTCTTAATCTTCGTTTAAATTCGTCTTAATCTTAGCTTATCGTCCAATTCTTCGTTTAAGCATTGTTAAGTAACAATTATTTCCCACGAGTAGGATTCGAACCTACAACCATTGCGTTAACAATCAAAAGCCGCTACATTAATAAGTCTGTGCAGTCTGAAAATTTACTGTCGTACTGTAATAAACATATTTTAAGAAATCTCATAAGAGACGGGACACAAAATAAGTATAGAAAAAAAACCACTTTTTATGTAAGAAAGAAGTTGTATTTATTTAAATCAGAAAATATATAAAATAGATGAACTATATGACATTATATTATAATACTTGTTAAACTTTAGTAACTTCAACGGTAGGTTCAGGATCAATTTTTCTGTAACAAAATACAATTTACATATCAAAAAATTGTTGTCTTGGACTTAGGTAAACCTAAAATGGAAAATTTTGTTATTTGCTGTTATCCTAGAGATTAATTTTGAGCACTCTTCCCTCTTCTCAGTAGGGGGCACCCTACACATTCTCACATATCTACATCTGTTAAGTTACTCAAGGTGTAACTAAACTTAACATGTAGATATGTAATTAATTAGTTTAATCAGTCATTTAATTCAATAGTGCAAAAGATTTATATATATAAGTATGTACATTTTTCATAACAGTTTAGGCAAAGTAAACCTAGTGCTGACTGCTGAGACTAAGTTCCCAACGCACAGCCCAATTTTTAAAACACTCAGAATTGATTTGGCGGAATTCAACGCTGCGTTTTGACAGATGAGTTTATAAGAGTTTTTTTATGAGTTTAATATGTATATGTATATCTATGATATGATTTTCTCAAAATTACCCTTTACAACATGGCATGTCCCAAAATTTCTGGTCGATTCCAAACTGTTCGCCATCTTGAATAGTTTGCGGCATGTTCTTTCCCATCGACTCGGGAAGGAAGAGGCAAAGACAACCACCGAACACGCCGATTGCTCCGAGGATTAACAATGGAATTATCGGTGAAATTGTCGCCTGGAAAGAGTAGAAAACTTATTTTCTTATTTCTTACGGCATAGTAAGAATAACTTAGCGTAGCCTTTACTAACTTTACTAACCTTACGTTAGCCTTAGCTAACTAAGATTAAAAAACTGTCAGTCAATGCAGTAATTAAATGTACATTGACTGTTTATTTTTTCTTAATTTTTTACATAATACTCTTCCACATGCGTGATATAACTTAAATCTATAAAAAGTAAATTTGAAAATATATAAAATTTAATAAGACACTAACTTACCAAATAAACTATATATGGTACTAAAATAGTGGCGACATAACCTATAATATGTATAAGAGCTAAACCTTGAGCTCTGACCACAGTCGGTAGCAGTTCCGCAGCATATTGCATTCCGATATTATATGATATATTTACAGCGAAACGGCCGACGATAGCTAGAGAAGCTGATGGAAGACCTGGAATGGAAGGAGTAGTGAATAGAGAGGATAAATTGACTTTAGTTCATAATTCATATAATACTTACCATGGGATACAGTAGTAGCTAAAAAACTAAATATTCCACTGACTAGCATTGAACCAAACGCAAGCCAACGTCGACCAACTCTGTGAGAGAAAAAGAAATATAAATCTTAAAATGAAATTTTCAGCTGACTTCAGGGCGGCCACGACTCGTCAATCGTACTGTATCCACTTTTTAAAAAATTAATAAAGTAACGAATTCTTGAGAGTTCACTTTAATCTACTACCCTAACGTTCAAAACATAGAAAGTTTTCTTTCCACTCTCTATGTAATACTCACATATCAAGAGTCAAAATCAAAAGTATATCAGCAGGGAACTCAGTAGCCGTTGCAACTGTGAAAGTCAAGAATATATCCAAGCCTAAAGACCCCACATTCCTGACGTGACCATCAAAGACCATGGCAATGGACGCCCAGATGAAGAGCAGGAGGATGCTGTTGCGGCGCAATCGTGGGGTCTTGAAGAGATCTAGGACTGAGTAGTTCTTGATTTCTTCTTCGGCTTTAGCTATTTCTGTTGCTGTATCCTGTTGACGATTGTATTGACAAAGTTATTATTTTATGGTATGAACTACGGATATGTGTATACCCTCGTCATGTATATAGTATAAATGAAATAAATTATTTTTTGTACATTCTAGAGCATAAACATTTTATATTTTCTAATTTGCAAATACATATAAAACAGAACATCAAAAGAAAAATAAAAAATACCTTAAATTCTTTTAAAATTTCTTCCGGGATATTCTTTCTGTTCATTCTCTCGCATTTCTTCAATATCTTGAGCGCCTCGTCTATACGCCCCTTTGAAATGAGCCATCTGAAAAGTAATATTTAAAGAATATTAAAAAAAGACAGGTCGCTAATATTTCATTTGCAAACATTTTCTCATTTTGTTTATTAGAGGGTTCTAAGGTTTTTTCTCAACTTTTGGCGGACTAGCTAGAGAGAATGGACCGTCAAACAATACGGCCTACGCATACATGTTTCACTTCATCCACTGTCTTCAACAATATGTCCTTAAGCCTATATCAATACACATTAAGAACAAATTCTCTGCTTTTCTTTGATATAGCCTGTAGCTCCTCTGATCACCAATGCTACACGGTGTCTTAGGTGGTGGTGATAACTAACCATTAGGTGACTCGTACTCTCGTTTGCTTTGTCTGTTCTATAAAAAAAGATGATTAATAACCTACCTAGCACTTTCAGGCACCAAACATGGTGTAAACACAGACAGCACCAGAGGCACACTGGTGATCAAAGTATAAATCTTCCAATCTCCAACTCCTAATGCTATCCAGGGCAACAAGCACGCGGCAAAAGTGAAATATACTGCGATGGACATATTCGCAACAAAAGTCCTCCATTTAGGACCTACGTATTCTACCACTGAAAAATAAAAAGTTTATACGTCAAAGAAAAAATATAATATGAAATTCACAGAAGTTGGGTTAAAATTTGATGAATTATTTTATATTAGTTATCCTTACTGCGCCGTAAAATATACGAATTATATCAATGTATTATTACACTATTAACACTCGAAAAAAAAAAACTTAAATTTTTAAAATACCTTTCTGTAGACGCGATGGTTGTTGGTTCGATTCCAACTGGGGTAAATAATTTCATTCAAATTTTCTATTTTTTTCCATTTCGCTCACGCCATACGCTTCTTCAATCAATGCATTGTTTTGAAATATAAATAATATTAATGAGCAACAGAACCTGCACTTACCTACGATGTACATTATGATAAAACAGTTATCATACGCTAAGCCTACAAGAAATCGACATAAGCAGAATGACCAGAAACTATTGGCAAACGCTGTTCCCACTCCAGCGAAGAATCCAGCCATGTTCGTACCTAGAATGTTTTTAAAGCATTTTAAATTATAAGATAAGATGCGTGGGCAACGGAGTAATAAAACCCTAGGTCTCACGCATATAACAGATATGCAGAAAAAAAGGAAATTATATTAATATTATTACCAACAATAGCAGGAACTCTCCCAAACTTATCAGCTATCCATCCAAAGATCAGTCCTCCTACGATTGCCCCACAGAAGAAGACAGCCTGAGCTGTCGCTGGATAATTGTCTCTCTCACACACCCACCCCAACTATTGAAAAAAGGTATTTTTAATCTTCTCTGCCCTTTTCTCCGTGAACGTAAAGAACTTAGTGTGAAGATTTACCTACATTTTTTTAGCTTCAAGCGGTATCCCGCATAACAGAGTAACCAAAAGGAACCTAATATAAAAACATTCTATTCCTCACTTTTTGCCTAATTTTGAGACATTATATGTTCGGTAGAGCCACTAAACGCTATGATTTGTCTTTTTACCATGGCGCTATCGTCGTGCTTACAGCCAGATGCTGTCGGCTGACGGCTTCCGACTTAGTTTAGAATCATAACTCTTCATGGTAGGTTATGATAATGACAATAAACCAGTGGATAATGGATAAAGTAAGAAAGGTACCTGTGTGGCAATAGTTTCGTAGGGTACATCAGTGAAATTGAACTCCCACTTGCCGTGGCACTTCTTGACAGGCCATTGGGTGTTTGGTGAAAAATTTCCATTTTGCAGCACTTCTGACCAATTTGCGTCAAATACAAGGCACTTCTCATAACCAATGTCAGATTTTGGAACGGAAAGATGTCGCCTAAAAAGTAAATAAATGTAATTTTCTTAGCTACCTTGCTATGCGGGAAAAGCGTGAAGTGCGCGCGCTAATACAACGTCGCGCTTTGTCTTCTCACCAGATCAAGGAAATAAAAATAATTTAGTTCCAAATGGTTATAGAACGCACAACCAATCGAAGCATCAAAGTATATTTAAATAATAAAAAAACCATCTTACCGTTCTTCCACACTTAAATTGCCCAATTCTGGCACAAAACACCAATATTCAGAAGGAACGACAGTCATAAAAATCTGTGAGAAATATACGAAGGCAAAGAAGAAAGAGTACGGTATCATTAAGAGGAACAGCATCCGCTGGTACCAACCGAAACCACCTATGTAGGGGAATAGATCATCCAAGTCCTTTAGCTTTCTGGTTTTTGGAGGGATGACGCCGTTAACTAGAAAAATAAAATAATAGTTTAAAAAGCTTTACCTATCCTGCTATATGCGGGATACAGAGTGAAATTAATAAAAAATTTACAATATAATATACATATAGTGAACCTTTAGTTTTTTCTAATTCCAAATCAATATTTTCCAGATCACGGGGTTCACCCACGATCCTGTCCATCTTCTCATGTGATTCCATTCTCGAAGTCACTTTTTCCCTTAAAAGACACTTTTCCTGTCGTCTTTCTGGTTACAAGAACTTGAAGTTGATGTCGCTGTTCTATGTAACAAAAAAATATTTATATTTTACTAGTGATCCGCCCGCGGCTTCGCCCGTTTAAACTTTACGTAACATGTGGTCCAAGTTTTATTCGTATGTTGCGTTGAGTATTTTTGTGTGAAAGATGAACAAACGTCCATCCTAACAAACTTTCATATTTATGATAGGTTAGTTCACGCTTTATTTCTTGTAAATGACTAGTTTTTACTTGGCTTCGCCTGCGTGGTCAATTGAAAATAGCTTACAATTGTATGTGATTGGCACAACAAAATTAGTTTTTCAGCCCAGACCAAGAGTTCCTGACATTAGCACGTTGTATTTTTTTCAGGTTTATAATATTAGTATAGATTTATATTTGACTGTGCACGGGCTAGAACCTGAGATATCCGATTAAGACCATTTAAACCAGATGCTATCACTGCCGACGACGGATCTAGTTCAAAGCGAATGCGCGATGCATTCCAATTAGTATCAATCAACAGTAATCATAGTTTAAACGTCTTATAAAAGTGTTATATATATACAATATATAAATATGTGTAAGTGTTAAATATTTAATTGACGTCATAGTGATGTATCATAAAGTAACTGAGTGTACACGTGTTTGCTTTTTTTTCGAGGCATTGCGTGTTGAGTGGCGAAACTGAACGCTGCGCTTCGTCTTATTACCAGACTAAAGAAATGGATATGTTAATACTATCGACTGGTGGTATGACGGAGTCAGGACCTGACTATTGGGACTCTTCAGAGGAGAACTTAGGCTCATATAATTTATAGAATCCAATGATCTAACCACCGAAGACGCAAAACACCGTGCAAAGTGGAGTAGGTTGAGTAGGAAGGCAGACAGACCCTGGTAATAGCCGGGATTAATGCCAGGAATATGAATTTATAGAATCCAAGCATATTCTATAGCACTTGGTCTAGAAAAGCGTGATTTTTAGTTTTTTTTTCCAATTACAATTTAATTTAATTATTTTCTAATAATAGACATGAGTAATATCTAAAATACTGCCATAATATTTTAGCTAACAGCAAGGATTTTACAGTTATTTACTTATATTGTATAAAATGCATTATGTTTATTTCAGTTTATGACATGTACAAGATATGATAAGATATTTAACTTCTGAGATTTGAGTTCAACAGCACAGATTAAATGTAATACAGTTTCTTTTTCTAGGCAGGTAGAGCTTAAATTTTTTTTCTTCCCTTTCTTATCTTTTTTTAGCTTCCCATTTTAGCCTCACGTATCTTTCACATAGTAAAGTAGACAAAGGGAACCTAGTGTTAAGACAATCCGTTCCTATTAAGACACTTCAGTTTTCCGCCGAATTCTGGAGGCATTGCGTGTTGAGTGGCGGAAGTGAATGCCTCGCATTGCCTCGGTACCAGAGCGAGGAAATGAAAATATTAAATATTTCATTTCGTCGAGTGGAAATAGAACTCACAATCCGTCACGTATTTAGTCACGAGGTAGTGCCCCCTGCGCCACGACTGGCTTCAAATATTACACTTAACAAATGATTAAAACATTTTTATTGTTAAAAATGGAGTTGTTTTTCTTTTAACATAAAAGGAATATGATAATTATAAGGACCTTATAAAGATGTGTTAAACGATTTGCTCATCTGTGTGTTTGTCTGCTTATTTAGAAACATACTAAACTAATTTAGATTGTATTTATTCTATATACATACACCCACATACCTGGAATAATGGAATAATTTTTATGAAATGTAACAAAATCGCTCGTACCTTTTGATTGCGTTTACTTAGAAGCTTAATTTTTTCTGTGCTCGAGTATTTGATATATATTTCAATTTTATACCCCAGGAATCAGCCCCAGAAACCCCAGGAATACGAAAACCTAAACAGGTACACCGTATCCAACTACTAACAACAACTTACTTTGTTAAGATAATTACAGAAAGCAACGGTACATAAACTTTGTACATAAAGATGTTATTTCCATATTTACTGTCTTTATGTAGATATAATGCAGATAAAGAGATTAAAATGTTAGATTTTAAATTATAATGTCTATTTATCAATGGTTTGTGAGTTAAAACAATGAAAGGAAATTGTTTACAGTTTAGTTTATGCAACAGGGCTAGTAAAAGAAAATAATTTATATATAGTAGGCTGTCGTGGCAAACAAGGGTGTGACTGTAAGGTCCTCCACCTTACAATGGGTAAGGGTAAGTTGTGGGTTCGTTCTGCAGTCAGTGAAGCAAGGCAAAAACCTGGGGTTGATTCCGCCATTCAACACGCAATGCCGGGAAAAATTCGGCGGAACTTCTTAACTTTAAGTTCCCTCTGCCTACCCTATATTATATACTATATGCTATATTCCCCGAACTAATTAAATTTTTAACCGACATCAAAAAGGGGGAGGCTCTCAATTCAGTTGGCATGTCTTTGCCATGTTTTTCTGTGTCTGTATGTTTTTCTTAAGAATGTAAAGGTATTGGTAGGACACTCAGTTTTTCTCTTTAATTTAGTGATGTTTAAGTGCATTTTTTATAACAATAATGTTGAGATAAGCTGATGAATGTAGCTAAATTGGTAATGATCAACCTCTACATAGCGCAAGCGCGCGGCTGTCAAGGCAACAGGTTGTGGTGTTCGATTTCCACTCGAGGAAATTAAATATTTAATATTTTTATTTCCTCATTGATAACGAGGCAAAGCGCGACGTTGGGCATAACCAGTCATCACGTTTTGCCTCCAGAGTTTGGTGGAAAGTGGATAACGGAAATATCTTATTGGGAACGGAGTGTCTTAGCAGTAGATCCCCAGGTTCCCTGCTTATCCTTGCGGGATACGTGGGGGATACAACGTGATACTAAAAATATCTAGGTAATTTAAGAATATACATAGTTAATATTAATAAATCTTACCAATTTTATGTTAAATTTCCTCAAAACTCTATAACAATTTAGTTTTAAATTGAACTGACTATCACCGTCGAAGAACTTACGCTGAATGATAAAGGGTATTAATTCTTCCAATTAAATATAACATGCCTGTTTCAAACTTTGATATAGAAATTGTTACTTTATTTATATGTAGTTAAGGTTGCTCTTAAAACGGTTTTGAATTCAATGCAGAGATATCTTCTGCAAATATTGCAATGTTTTTCAATCTTGATATTATTTTCATTTTAAAAAGATTTGCAATTATTTTGCGACTATATGCCGCAGTGGAATAGTATTTACAGTAAACTTGATAGTAGTAGATTTGGTCACTTCCCAATGGGATAATAGGGATTAAATAATTATTACCATTTTTCTACTCTGGTAAGATCTTACTCATCTTGTATTTAAAATCTTAAAAATTGTAACTGCAAAAAGTTGGGACGAAATATCCTTAAGAAACTCTCTTAGCTAACTCTTTGCATGCGCGATAAGCGTTAAACGGAATAAGGCATAAAAAAATAACTAAACACGTTTTTTAAACATTTTCAGTCAATATGTGGGCATATTGAAAGTATCCCACATATTGAAAGGGGGGTAAAGTAGTAAGTAAGTAAGTGGGTAAGTAGTGGTAAGACGCTTCTTCGCCAAATTTTCGAGACTTAACATAACATATTAGAGCTCCAAAATGAAAATAATTAAAATAAAAAACCCACGATCCCCATGTTACGGTTAGACCATGTACCGCTTGATACATTTTGAAATATTATATCAATAAACTAATATATACTTTTACTACATAAGTTTTAGAATCACTGAACAAACTAGTATAATACACTCTATCAAATGCACCTTATGTACTAATAGTAAGGCTCAAATACCAACAACAGATTACAGTCTAACTAAATGTCTATTTCAGTGACACGATCGTTTCTTCATTAAGAAATATTGAAAAGAGATTTAATTTGATAAAAAAAATATATACAAGTATCTATTTTTAGTATCATTTTAAATAAATAATTTCCTTGAGGTCGTCGTGGCGCAGGGGCGGAAACGCGTGACTATAATAAAAGTGACAGGTTGTGGGTTCGATTCTCACTTTCAATTCCTCGCTCTGGTCTCTCAAGACATGAAGTGACGGGTTGATGTGTCTTAGTGGAAACGGTTTTGACACTGCTTAAAATAAAACACCTAATAGAAGTAAACAGAGTGAAGTTGAGAATATGTCTTTATAGACACATCTATAGGCTAGTTAGCTGAAACATATGACCACAAAGTCACGGCGTCAAATCCTGAAATGTAAATTTTACGTTAAATAATAACTGTTTCTTTAAAAGTAAATAATTGTTCTTTAGTTAACTTAAAAAACATTATTACATAATATTTACCATCCTTATCAATGTACGTCAAACCAGAGATAGCCGGTTGCTACTGGAATTAGGGGTATTTGTTTTATTTGATACTAGCAGACCCGGACGCGGCT
>FASU01018651.1:0-14979 GCA_001486225.1 Heliconius pardalinus sergestus | reverse complement strand
GAAAGTAAATACAAAACGTAAGAGCATTACATTACGCTCAGGAGGGTCGCTTAGGGGCATGTGCGCACGCGCCGCTCGACAATCACAGTAATAATATCTAAAAAATAATAATAAATCCGGGTGAAGAATAAAGAAAATCACCCCCTGCTCCCTTTGCCTTTATCTTGCAAACAGACTTCAAATGTTAAAGATAATAGGGGTGCTCCCCTGCGTACGCGCACCTTTCGCGGGGGTTGCATCTATACGAGTACGAGTACGAGTACTGGTAGAGAGAGAGTGAGAGAGGAGAAGTGACGCCGCGTCCAATTTGGCGGTTTATTTCAAATTTCTACGCGGCGTCTTTGAATCTGTATGTTTTTTTTTTATATTTTTCATTGTTATTTTCATTTACATATTGTATTGAATTGTAGAATAGATGTGTAACACTTGTAAAGGATATCGATAGTTAACTTCACTAATATCGACATAGGTTGTAGATATCTGTTCGTATTGCTCAGTTTTTAATTGATATAACGTCGTTTACTGAGATATTGCAAATTGAAAAATAAAGGAAAATAAATCGAAAGCCAATTATTGAGATATGAAACATCCGAGCAAAGGATTCAAAAAGCAGAGATGGGCTTTGTCCTGCACCTTTGATTACCTGGCCCGGCCGGACAGGTAGACAATATACGGATAAAAATGTATAAAGGAATAGTTTTGTTTTCATTTCGCTTTATAAACGCGAATGCGAATCTTCTTTTATATATATAATGTTTAGCAACCACGCTTCGTCAAAGATTATGTTTTGTTCTTGACTTTCCTTGCAATAAATGTAAACGTAAATGAATAGTTCTTCTTTTTTTCTATTATATTTCGTAATAAAAAGGCTGTACACATTGGGAACTCTTAAAACTTTTAATGATCTCACAAAATATATTTGCACGTAAACTACTCTCAGTTCACATTTACAGAATTGAAAACAACGTAATGCTTCAAAAGTTTGAACGAAGTCCACAGCTTTCATCTCGCAACTATTAATTAGTAGTCCCCCGATCGGTAATCAAGCATAAAATTAAACCTTGGCACACGCCAAGCTCCAAACAAAGGTAAGGGTGTGTCCATATCGCGGTGCCTTATGGCATGGCAATTTGTTCAAGACATCTGGCTTCACACCTGCCCGCGCCCCCCTTACGCGCTCCATACCGATACGTATTCATAAATACCGAATCCCCCCCTAATTTGATATGGACCCTTTATAGTTACGATATAAAGTCGAAATTAAAAGCGAAGTGCATAGTATTTTTACCGGTATATTATGGTTTTGGCACAAGGTCCATGCCCTGTCATTCATAGCAACGTGCTCATTAAAATTCGGAAATGACGAACAGTTTACAGTTGAATTGTTCTAGGCGCGGTCAAGCGAGACTTTCTGACAATAAATGATACGTATGTTTGCTCATTAGAAGTCGCTAGTTGCGACCGATGACGAAAACTTTTAATTCGTCCATTCGTTCATTCGTTTCCCGTCTCTAAAAGTAACTGACATCGTTCAATTAGCCACATGTCGTATATCAAACGACGGTTGTCCACTAGACTAACGCGTCAATCTCAATAGGCGTGTTTCACAATACAATGACAACGTAAGCGCGCAACGTACGTTCATTCACTCACACACACATATGTGCACAAGACGCTGCTACGATGGCGTGGGTGTGTGTGCGTGCCTCATTCAAGACGTCAGATCCTTACGTCACTTCCGGTGACGTCAGCGTCTTAAATGGCCGTGTGAACGGTGCTTTACGATGGTTTTTTTTTTTGTATATATTTTGACAGGTCGCGGTGTGCAGCGATGACGAGATAAGTGAAGGGTTTCAAGGTGATTCGATAACGTGTAATTATGTCTGGGAATTGTAAAGAAGTTTGTTTTTTATTATGTTTGAAGATATGTTTAATATTTATTTGTAAGTGAAACATCCGTTTTCAAATCAAATCGGTATTTATTATTTTGGATACAGCGTGTAATGTTTGGAAAAAGTTAACATGTCATATATTGAAAAAAAAAAACTGACTTTTCGACAAATTTTGTCACTAATGTCCAAAGTAATAAATAATTGAAAGAAACAGCTTCCGCTAGCTTGCTGGTTCGTAGAAAAAAATCTAATTTGTAAACTCGGGGCCATATACTATACTTGGTATAAGGATGCGGGATGCTATGGCGGTGATTTGGGCCAAGTAGCCTATTGTGCAAACTAAGAATGGTTCCTTGGCCCGCATGCTGCAAATAAATATTAATGCAATGAATTGTTACAGTTCTCTGTTCTGAACTTCTGAAGCAGTTATTCAAATAAGATATTTAAATATCTCGCTAGAAATATCAAAAGTTCAGTTTTTAAGATTCAATGGTGAAGATTTAGTTAGGAGTGATATGTTTTATATTTTCCCCATCTAGTAGGGAGAGAGCCCAGTGACGAGACACTCCGCTTTTAATTATTTACATTTGTAATATTTTTAATACTATTGAAGCCAATCTTGGTGCAAAGTTCGACTCTCACTCGAGGAAATAAAATATTTTACAGTTTCAATTCCTCGCTCTGATAAAGATGCAAAGCGTTGGGTTCCGCCTTTAGAATTTGGCGGAAAATGGGGAACGAAAGTGTCTTATTGGGAACAGAGTATCTTATCACCAGGTTTCCAAGTTCCCCCTGCGTACCGTACGTTATGTGGCGGGAAAGAAAATGTGTGAAAAGGAAATGTGCTTGTTTGTAAAAATTTAGATAAAATTTATCCTTACTATGTTATATATAGACGTTTATCATATGTAACGTACGATAAATGTCTATTTATATTTCTGTTTTTGCCTTATAGAAAGATAATATTAATTAAAATAATAATAAAAGTAATTATTCGTGAGTGAGCTATCGTATTATAAAGAGAGCAGGGAGTATATTAAGTGATCAAAATGTTATATCAGTTTTACCTGTGCCTTAAAAACTGAGTAGAAAAAGAGAACAGTGTCAAGACATTACATAAGCCCAATTCCACCCGAATTTGAGACATTGGTTGTAAATAGCGGAACTCAACGCCGCGCAATTTTCATACCAGTGTGAAAATAAATAATTCCCTCGTGTGGGGGTCGAACAGATCTATTTATTATTACTTTCATTTCTTTGATCTGGCAAAGAAAAATGGGGAACGGAGTGTCTTAACACCAGGTACCCTCTGTCTACTCTATTGTTTGTGGGATACAGCGTGAAGCCGCTTATAGAAAACTATATAAAATCTAAACGTAATCGACTATTGCCTTAAAAGGCAATTGTACTAATCCGATTCGCCGAAATTCAAACCAATAAAAGTTGAATTAACACATCTGCCTTAAATTGTATTAAGATTTTTTTGTTAACTACTTACATATATCCTTAACTTAAAAATAGAGACACGTATATGAATTTATGGATATTTTGGAATGAATGCCCATTTTAAAAATCTGCGATGATTGTGAGTTCGAGTCCCAGTCTCAGTAATATTTATATTTGTTACTAGCGGGCTTCAATTCTTAAAGTAATCTCTTTAAAGGACAACGATCAAAACACATTTTCAACAGAAAAGGCGGAAAATGGAGAGCGGAGTGTCTGGAAAAAAATATTTTTGATGTATCTATTAAATACATTGTAAAAAATTTACTAAAAAAGTTACTAGACCTAAATATTATAAATAAACTGAAAATAGAGTAAAAGAATACAAGAATTTTAGGTAATTTTAAAGTGTAACCACAATTTTCACATATTTCTTTATAATATTATCTCATGGAATTACTTTGGATCTTGGAATTATATTAGTTAGTTCTATAGGTATAGTAGATATTTCATACATTGCAAACTTTGCCCGTTAATTGCAAATGTCATTGCTATTGGTTCTCGGTAATGCGCTACTTATACGTTTTTGACGTAATTTCCCCAGTATAGGGTTTTCTGGGTTATTTATGATTTCATTGAGAAATTTAACTAGGTACAAATTGAACTTAATCTATATTTATTATTTAGGCTTAATTAAATTTTAATTATAATAATGATAAGATTTTAAAATAAGTTATGAATATATAGCGCAGTGGGATACCCACTTGATTAAATACATAAATTATTTTTTTAGCCCCTCTCTGGTAAGGCGAAGCTCATCACCCAGTTGCTGTTAATCGAGTAGGAAGTGGAAATGTCTAGACACTAGATTTTCTCCACTTAAACTGCTATTATACGATAAAGAAACCATGAGGCTCCCGGCCCCCTCTATGAAGAGGTTGATGGAAGTGGAGTGGACCAGTGGAAGAGGCGAAAGAGTAGAGACTGTAGGGTTTGGCGCTCCGTTCTCTCTGACTATCCCGCTAGGGATAAAGCGTGAAGTTAAGTTAATAAATATGATTTGGTAGATATTTATTTTTAAACTAAAAATATTGAGAACGCACGTAAAAACTACTCGTACATAAGTACCTACGCACTAATAAATTAACCTTACGACAGATGCATAATAATTTATCTTTTCTTCATATAAAATCGGCAAAAGTACCATTTCCGGTGTTCAAGGGCTACCAACATTCGAGCTGAATGAGGCAATAAAGTATCAATAAACGCCTCCTACACCTGGTCACTTGGTCTTTATAATGTATGAATGATTACGATGTTTTCATGTTTAATGAACAATTTGCTACAGATGGTTGGTTTTTTTTCTTATTTTTAAAGTTTATTTCAGTTTGGACGACAAATTAACAAAAAAAAAATTGAATAAATAATAAATATGTAGGGAATAGGGAATTCAAAAAAATATTGTTATACACTAGAAAACATGAATACGCAATGTTTCCAATTCAGACAGAAAGCGAAGAAGATAGGGTTAGGCTCTCTGCTAGCCTATGGCTAGCCTGTTCTGCGGGAAAAGCATGAAACTGTAACCTTTATCTTTTTCTTGATGGTTACCCTACAAGTTAAAATTTAAATTGTTTTCAAAATAAGCTTCAAATATATAATACGGCATTCGAATACACTGTAGAAACTTTTATGTTAGTAAACAACTATGCGGAGTGTTTGTCACTACTTTATCTCCGCTTATCGTTTAGAAAAAGTTACATAGCGGTATAACATAGCAAATATTAGCAAGGACTCTCTTATAATTTACTACAATCTACCCACCGTTTTATCTTCAATCAACGAGTAAAAGTATACGGGTGCAAGATTGGCTTAGAAAAAACATCGGCGCACGCGCACCCGCCGGGTGGTCCCGCACGTGGCCCCGTATTGATGAGTATCGACGTCTTGTCGATAAGTGAGGAAGACTTAGAAAAATCGATGTTTTGTCTATTTTTAATTTTGGGAAAACAATACATAAGTGATATAGTGGTAGATTTAAGTTTGCTTTTAATAACTATTTTTAGTTCAATTCTAATTCTATTGATTAATATTTAAAATAGGAAAACAAAGGACTTATTCTCTAGGTTCTTTATAAGAAGCCTCAATGATCCTAGATTCTCTTAGGCACTTTATTAAGTAAACAATAATAGATATTTGCGTTATTAGTTTACCATAAGTAAGTTCTTAATAAATGTATATTTATATGTTAAATTATATTATAATGTTTATTTTGTTACAGATAACTTCAAACAGCCGGGGGCATATTTCTTGTTGGATAGGTGTTCAAAATCATATTAATGGTAAGATATTATTTTAACATATCTACATATTTTAAATTAGTAAAATAATAGAAACATAGAAGTAACAACTTTCCAAAATCATTTCCGGAAATACAAAGGAGTCCATTTAAAATTTCCCACTTGACCAGTTTCACAAGCTAACACCGCGTAACTACATTATATATGTATCTATAGGGATATGTGTACCATTACACCACCATAAGGCTATGAACTAGTCCAGAGCCGGAATAAAACCGACAGAATTTCGTATATACGTATTTTGTCTGCAGGCTGTCAGGGGTGGACATCGCCATGAATTTTCAAATAATCAGTCGTACGCTGCATCTATGTAATAAAAGAGGGCCGGGCCACTCTGACAATTCAATTTTATAACTTTATTTGCACGGGAAGAGGATTGGATTTTTTTCTTTTTTGCTTTTTTTTTTGTAACGACGTCTCTTAATTATTAACGATTTTTTTATATATATAATTTGTTTGCACAACTGACATGTGATGTCAAAGTGTTTTTTTAAATTATGGAAGTTATTTATTATCTGTTCAAAATAAAAACTAAACAACTACATAAAAAAAATATACCTATATACAAAGTTTATAGCATATTGACACCTAATCCATGCTAGATATATAAAATTTTCGGGCCATTTACAAACGATAATTTACAAACACGTTTGAAATACGATCGTAAAGCTATAAAGCGGAACATTAATCAACGCAGTTTTGTATATCGAACGCCAAAAGCGATGTTATCTCCTATCAATGCGAAGTTACGTGGATTCGAAACGGGTGTTTCGTGAAAGGAAATATGGATTTTCTTGAACTGAAAATTTTAACGTGTAGGGCTATTGTTTGACGTGAATGTGGTGTTGAAGAGTGTCTGTCTGTACGCGGTATGTAGGTTCATATTTTTTTTGGTTGAAATACTGTCTGCTTATCATATGACAGGATGATTCGCAAGGTTATATAAATAGTTGTCGTGAATAGAAATATAGACGTATGTCTAGAATTAAAAATTAAAAATTTCTGCACAGCACAGAAGAAAGAGGTTTACCAAAAAACTATCTCTATGAAAAAAAATTTTAGTTAATCAGAGAAATGTGATGACGAGTATGATGAACTCCAAAAATTTTAGATTAAAAAGCTTTTGTTCGTATTTCAACAGTTCGAAGCTTATATTTTCAATCATAATGAATATTGCCCGATAATGTGTTATTTCACTTTTTTTTACTTCAAATTTAGGAGGCATTGCGTGTTGAGTGGCGGAACTCAATACCGCTTCACTAAATTTATAATAATAATAATTACTACTACAAAATTTATAATAAAAATAATAAAAATTAAATATTTGAGTTATATTTATACTTATTTATTTGATGTAATATAATAATTTGAGAGATTTACTGTAAACGCGACTGGTTTTGGGTTAGATCCCTCTCGAGAAAATGAAATATTTATTTAAATTTATATTTCCATTTCATCGCTCTAGTATTAAGCAGTGCGGCATTGAGTTCCGCAACTCAACGTGCAATACCTCCAGAATTTGGTGGAAAATGGAGAACGGAGTGTCTTAATCCTCTGCCTACCCTGCTGTGTGCGGGATACAGCGTGAACCTGATTTAATTTTTTTTGTTTTGTAGTAATTTATATTAAAATATAGTGTCAAAGCTGTATTTGAAGCGTTCTAAATATAAATTAAAATCAAATTTTTTTTGCAGTCTATTAGAAAAATTTAAATTTTCCCTGACAAACTAAATGCAGGGGAAACTCACTCTATGTCCAACTTTTTCCCGATAAGAGTGACGTATTCATATGAGTTGTACAATCAATGAATAGGTCGAAAAATGCTTTCTGTGTTAGTTCGTATACATGTTTGATGAGTATACTAGAAAGATTTTATATAAGAGGATATCGAGGACAACTTTTACTTTATATTTAAACTGATATTTTATATTTTCTAATTAAATTTACAATATAATGTTATAAAACATACTTTTATTTGACATATAACTGTTAAGCAACGGATTTATTTCAACATGCTAAACTGACAAAACGAAATCAAAATAGACACAGACAATTTCTTTTGTTCCGCAAAACATTATAAAAGTTAAAAATCGTTGTTAAAATCGTTACTTTCTATACCATACAATTTTATCGGACCTAACTACAGTACATTTTTCATTAGCAAGATAAAATTTTCCTAGATGAAGCAGATGATTTTCATTATAGACAAAAACACATCATATGGAGAGAAGGCTAACCCCCCTTTTAACCCTACCGTAGACAGGTTGAAAAGAGAGCCTCTATTGCAATTCAACATTGATGCAATACTTTATCTGCAACGATTGAAAATGCTGGAATTGATAATATACTAAGAAATTATTAATAAAATTTCATCCTGAATATATTATTATTATAATATAATAAATAATTAATCAGTATTTAAAATTTCTATAGCTATAGCGCACCTATAGAAATTTTATAATTTATTTTTGTAAAATAATGCATCCGGTACACAGCTTCTCGTGATTGCACTAATCAATATAAGTATGTATATAAGCACTCATTCAGACGCTATAATTCCTTTAATAAAAATACAGAGAGCCAGTAAAGGGGGAAGGGGGGTGCAATGGGCTTCGGAAAATTCACCCGGTGAATGGAAAACGCGGCAATAGACAAACAGGCGCTGACCCCGCGCTCCCCCCGCGACCCCGCGAGCCCCCCGCCCTCCCCCCACCCCACCTAACGTGCATTTTGAAATAAGGCCCCCGATGGGAGGCATTTTTAACCGATGTTTAAAAGGGATATTATTGACCCTTTGCCGTGAAACTTTTCTTATTATTTGTATGCGCGCACCGATTTAAAATATCGCGCTAGTGAATCATGTTCTCTGTTTTTTTTATTTATTTACAATAATTCGGAGAGATTAAAAAAAAGAGAACATGTTTAGTTCGTTTTATAGATTCTATTTCCGGCGTAACAGACCAGCGACATGGGCATCAATTAGCAGTGTCACATCCACACGCGTCCGCAACACTGCCCGGCAATTTGTATAATTTACACAAATACAGTCCGTATTAATTAAATTCAGAGGCCACAATAGCTTGCACAGATTTGACAGACTTATCCAATCTTAGCGTTAGCGGGTACGCACGAGGTTGTAAATCTAGTCGACGCGAAATGGCTGACCGACTCCATCCCCCCCCATATCTATGCTATAACTGCAAAAGTGTGCGCCATAAATTTTATACAAGCCCCGGTGTACGGTAAAACTGGTGTTCGTTTGTGTGTGTGCGAAAATTCGTGTTGCTATAAGAGGAGTGGACATCGCCCGCTTCGCTTTGTATTCCTGCCCTAGGAAATGGTATTATACTGGCTGGCTAATCTAAATAAATCGGCAACATTGACGTGGACTTAGTCAAGAGATAATTAAAGAGTTCGTGGATACATCAGATGCTAATGTGGTTTGTAGTTTGTCCATCTAAAGGCACCAATTCTGTTGGACAGTGACATGTTTAAATTTTAGATGTAATGTTGTACGTATAAGAAAATAAAATAATCTGTACAAAAACTAGAAGTAAATAATTCGCTTTGTATTTTGGATCAACTCGTCTGATACCGAAAGCGACCGGCTCGAACAAAGCCTGTTTTGTCTTTTTTCTTAGTTGTGAAGTAAACGGCTTCCTTTCATGTAACTTTCCATTCGGTCGGTTCAGGACGCTGAAAGAAGTGTGAACCGGGCCGTGAGCGACGCCAGTCAGGTGTGCCTAACGCGGAGACCGATGGACTTGTCTACTTAGTCTGCTCCTGTCACTAATAATACGCTCTTTTTATTTTACCAACCCGTAGGCTCTGCGGCGCTCCCGACAACGTCCCGGCCAATCAACGTCTACCTATACAAGCATTTGTTCCACCCAAAAATATACATACCTATTACCTACAGTATACGGATATATTTTTCGCATGCAAAAAAAAAACGAAAATATTCAGTATTTTTGGTCGAACAAGGACTATTAAAAACAGGGTTCGGGGCTAGATGTCACGCAACGCGAAACACACGCACACAGACGCACCTTATTAAGGATGTATTGGTTACGCACTTATATTTTGCCCGTAAATGTAGCTAAAGCGGAGAGTTGTGCACAAAAACGCATCTTCCCCCTTTCCCACCCCAGCGGCCGGCGGGCGAACGAATACATTCGACTAGCCCATTTGCAATATCGCATTGTGTGAGTGTCTGTCTATACGGGGCTCGGCGCGTGTGGACGAGCGCCACACAGCCGTGGGCTTGCTTAGCCTGTGCGTAGTTTTACGTAGCTACGTGTACTGTGTAGATACGCGGTATTGGTTTTCTGTACTGAGCTTTAACAAATTTCAAATTCACAAAATCGTGATTGGTCGGTATTTTGTTTGAACAAGCGGACGCACCGGGAGCAGTGTGACCCAAAATACGCTAGATAATTCGTTTAGCTGTAAAATGATGAGTTTTATCTGATTTTGTTTACGCGATCGCGTAATTGCGACGCATTGGTGCGTCTGTGTCGTCGTTAGCAAACAAACGGTAATTACTAATTCAACAAATAATAATATATTTATTATGAATAGTACGAAATCTGTTTATTAGATGCCGGAACTGGCTATCAAAAATTAATTTTTACAACACTGTTCCTAGGATCAGCAACCGATGCCGACTTATATTAGCATCATATTTTTTCTTTTAGTTTCACGCTGCAACTCGCATATAGCAGGGTATTCAAAGGGAATTAAGCTGATTTTAGAAGAATTGCGTGTTGAGAGGCGGAACTGTAAGCCTCGACACTAGAGCAAAGAAATGAAAATATCAAATATTTACTTTATGTAGTAATAATCAAACCCACGTCCTGACGTGCTAACAGTCACACGCTTGAGCCAGAGCAACTATATAGATAATTAAAAACCAGAAAAAAAGTTTTTACTAATTCAAATCAAAAATCAAAAATTAAAACTTTTCTTAGTAAGTAAGACAAATAAGTAATAATAGTTTACCATCGACGTGGAACGCCTTGAACTCCATCAGTAAACAAATTCGGTGATCATCACAAACTATCGACAGTAATGAAGTAATTATAATAGGGACGCACGCGCCACTAGCTATCAATAACCGGAAGACAGACGCTCTAATGGGCACCTAAGAGGCCAAATATCAATTTCTAGCAAACTATTCGTGCGTGGGACGTCACTCGGGTTCCGGAAGTGCGCTACAAAAACTTAAAACTAATCAACTCAAGAAATTGGAACTTATCTAGTTTCTGTTCCACGCCAGCATGACGGGGTTAATTTCAATATTGGGACTGACTTCCTTCAAAGTTCAAGACATTGTTTAATTAGAAAGGGCATTATAGTAACTGATAACTTTAAATTCTATGTTGATGTTCCCTTTAATATATCCTCTAAGGGTTTGGGCACAAGGGTTGTTCTTCTAATGTCTTCAAAGAAATTAACAATAGATAGACTTGTAAGAAAATCGCCAAGTCACTTTACACATGGGCACAACGCATAAAGCATATGGTGTTAGGGAAGTGATATCCAATAGTAATTTTAATTAATGGAATCTATAACCCCTAAAGATAAATTGAAAGTATTATTTATTGTTATAAGGTGTGATAATATTAAACTAATTTTCTATTAGTCCGTTAGTATTTCATTTATGTAAACTGTAGCTAAAATTAACTACGACTGAGTAATTTCTATAACCCGTAAAAGTCCCCTAAAACAAAATTGAAAAATATATTGCTCTTATAAATTGAAATAAAATTATTTAAAAACAATAAACAAATTTAAAAACAGTTTTTTTAGAAAAAGAAAAATCTTTTTTCCCGTACCAATTATTTTGAAATGTCTGTTTATACGTAAGAACCCTCTATATACAAGAAAATCAATAATATAAAATAATTTTAGTTTCGATAATACAAGCAACTCTAACTATGAAAAAAAAAATGTGTTACCATATAGCAAATAGAAATACATAAAAAAGAAACCTCTCAAGATGACTAAAAAAACCAAAACATTATAGCATTTCTAATACGTGGAACCACAAAAAAATATTAGATTGACATAAAAAAAAACTAAAAACAATATTTATATCAGGGAACCTTTCTTTCACAAGCAATTAAGTAAAGGAACAGTGGTCACTGACAGATGTGAAGCGACCGGTACCGCGCCCGCTACGGTACGTCACGCGACAGCTTGCTTGTCCGTTTGTCATTATGCTAAAACTAAGGTAAAAGTTATATTAGTGGGTGCGTTATCTTTATATGAACTTAAATAATAAGTTATAACTGTAATTTGTTATATTTTATTATTTATATGAGAGCCTATTTTTATCATATTTTTTTTGTTTATCGTAAATTTTTATTGGAAGTGCAAATTAACGAACATTACTAACAGGTACCAAAAAGTACTTATGTTATTTAGTATTAGTACTTGAGAAAAAAAAATATAAATATGTAAAGCAATAAAGCACATAATATATTTTAATATGTAAAAGCTACATGTAAATTAAAGGGAAAATTTCACAGTAAACTTAAATAAAAAGACAATGATGTCGAAATCAGAACATCAAAATATGTAATATTTTTAATTTTTTATACTTTTTAATATTTCGCATAATTAAGTAACGCTCGTAACTGCTAAGATAAAAAAATATTGTAAATTAAAATTAGTATTTTTTTCTATTTTTTTTATCAATCCGCCTTATTACTTAACGCATGTAACTGTAAAACTGTAAAATACACGCACGCTCGATCCGCTTAGTAGATTCCATCTGTCCGACAAAGAGAATCATATACCTACTAATCCTCTCGTATACTAATCTGGGCATAGTTTGCCTGAGCTTATTTCATCAGTATTTTTTATTGCGTACTCTAAATTAACATATTTAACAATATCATACCAAAGGAACACCAGACATTGTATAAGATTTCTACTAAGGGAACTTAAGAAAGAATTAGATTTCGATATAAGAAATCGTGTCAAATTTCAGTCTACATCTAGAATGTTTGTACGAATTGCAATTAAGTATTATTGTTAATTTTTTTTTTTAAATAAAATAACAATTGCCGTAGATGAGGCGGTCTCATGGGAATATTGGCCTAGTAAAACAATAGCGTTGAGACAAAGCGTGACCTGTTTGCTCTCAAGACTCGCCCGTGAGGCTTAAACAATGGTCCTTACCAAGCCACAAAGGAAATAAAGCTGGAAGAAATCGCGCAAGACAAAACGACCCATCCAGATATAATATTCATGTTTGCTCAAACGCTTTGCAAGGGTTAATTGATACAGTTCTTGAGTTTTAAAGTTCTCTCATTTTTTCTTTTGTATCCTTTTTTTAATGGAACTAGTTACACGTGGTATACCTGAGGATGTTGAAATGTTAAGAAAAAAATATTAGTTTAATGTTATAAATTAATGATTCTGATATTTTATAAATATACTAATTTATACTAAATAATTAACTATAAAAGTTATTACCCTCATAATAGCAATTGTTCGTAAAGATTTCCTTCCTCAGTTCGAAAATAAATTCCGAAAACCTTTTTCCTCAACCCGTCAATGGGCTGACATCCTGACCATAGTTCTCACAATCAAAAAAAGATTTGTCACTTAAGTTGTAAGTCCGGAAGAAGCGGTTCCCAGGCGGTGGGCAGCAAACGATTATCACCCTTAGTATCGCTTACAACCGCTGGATGACCCTCGAGAGGGAGCGATCGGATACTCTTATATTGTTTTTATAAAAAAACTATAAAATAGCTAACGTAAATATGACATTTAACAAATATTTAAGAAATTATTTAAAACGGGTTAGGGTTTTCCAATTTAGCAAAAATGATCTATTAAATGTGCTGATAGAATAAAATATGGTACTTATTTAAACTTTATACTTTTATCTTTAATATTTTATACGTGTAAAATTACGCATTATAAAATGTATAATATATTAATAAAATTTATAAACGAGCGTAAAAACTCCGATTATCCGAACACTGCGCAGACGCATCGGGCAAGCAGGAAGGAAGTGTAAGGCGAGCGCGTGAGAAGGACGCCAGAGCCGTGAGAATCACTTGCCACTTGGGGTGTGTTTAACTTAATTGTAAATTGATACAAAATTCAACAATAGCCAGCGGTTAGGCGCAACCACTGGTTTCTTCACCAGATATATATTAACTTCTCAAGCATATTCACTGGGAAAACAAAAGATACGTCCTTTTGAAATACGATGTCTATTCAAGATACTGAATGGGCCGCTGCGTTATTGTCTTTCGCATTAGATTATTTTCTTCTCTTATTTTATTGTAACTTATACTGTTTTGTTTTTTTTCTTATTTTATTTAATTAGGAATTTGAAAATATATGTTTTAAGTTAGTTTTTTGGAGGAAGTAAATGTTTAATTAATTTATTTTGTCGTGGCCTCTTTCCAATGTACGTTTAAACATCATAAGATCATCTCGTTAGCCGACAATATATCAATCTGATATGAGTCAGACATAACGAGTTCAATAAAAAAAAGATCACCGCCAATCGTTCCGTGCTAAAGATCAGGGTGCGTCGACCTTCAAGTGTGGAACAAGATATAAGAAAACCGCGTAACTTATGAAAATATTTCCAATTTCCTATCATTTTTATTAATATAGAAAATAAGTACTTACCATTTAGTCTAGTCTGCCCATTATCTCTATCTTACCAAATACTTGGAAAATCCGTAAGGAAGTATCAGGAATGGGAGGCTGGTTGAAGTTTTGAACTGCAAAATCTTCTTAACTAGAAAACAAAAGATAACACAATTTAATTATAGATAGATAAACTAAAAAAAACCTTATATGTTTTTAAAATTTACCATAATTTGAACGCGTGCTCGTCTACATTGGGCCGGGGTCAGCCAGCGCGACCAACGGAGTCACCGGAAGGAATCAGGGGCTCCGGACAATCTCGGCGTCCGGTGTCGGGCTTCCGGCAAGGCGTGACGTTCCGCTCGGACCTGCGCACGCGTCTGTTAATTACGTGTGTGGTATATGGCTCTTGCACCTGTAGAGAGAAAATAAACATTATGATTGTATGATGATAATATCTTTATTTTATTGTATTCCGAAAGTCGTTTTTTTATTGTTTTTATTTTAGAGAATGAATTATTTATATTAGACTTAATTCATAATAAAAGATTTCTATTTAGGTAGTCACTTACGTTTTTTGTATAGCAAAAAAATTGGAAATTATGAAATTCTTCCATATTTTCTTTCAAATATATTTAATGAATAGTAAACACTATGCACGT
>FASU01018595.1:0-10030 GCA_001486225.1 Heliconius pardalinus sergestus | reverse complement strand
TCGACAATATAATTATGTACCCACAATAAGGGTCGCGGCGACATATATATTATGATTTTAAGTGACATTTTTAATTAAACAAGAATGTCTTCTTACTAATACCTTGTAATAATTCGATAAACAGCTAAATATTTTTTTTAATCGTAAACAACGTGAACCACACTTATTTTAAAATTGAAAATAAACGGTAGATATACACTAAATAGGTTTAGCTATATAATTTTGCTTATAATTTATACAACTGTAATCATGTGAGAAAAAACCAAATACACGACGTAATACTTAGCTGTTGCGTAATTTGGATATTACCAGTGCAGTGATGGCAAAAAATATTATATTATGTTAGTAATGTTTATTCAGGCCGTCGTTGCGCAATGGCACAAGCGTGTAACTGTAAACGTGACCGTTATGGGTTCGATTCCCACTCGGCGAAATGAAATATTTAATATTCTCATTTCCCCACTCTGGAAACAAGACAACGAAAAAACCGCTATTGCCTCAAAAAACGGCGGAAAGTGGAGAATGGAGTGCCTTAACACTACGTTCCTTCTCTGCATACCCAGCTATATGCTAATATTTACAATTTGCAGTCGCCGAATGCCTGAGCAAGATCTCAGAGCTAGAGATGGAAGTATCGTCCAAGGAGGAAGCTAATGCTCGTCTACAAGCCGCGCACATTGAAGAGGTATCCGCACTGGCAAGTGATGTGAAAGGGTTAAAGGTACCTTATTCTTTCATTAAATCTAATATAATTATAATTGGAAGATAAATTTAATATCATTACGTATATTTTTTTTTCAATGAAAATAGTTTGCTATTATATGCCCGCATTTAATAGTGTAGGCAGAGGGCACCCAGTGTTAAAACTCTTTGTTTCTCACTTTCCACAATTTTTTTGAGATATGGCGTGTCGAGTGACGAAACTCAACGTTGTCTTGTTACCAGAGCGAGGAAAATAATAAACAATTCTTTCCTGCGAATGAAAATCGAACCCACAATCGTCACATTTACAGTGGCTGTGCCTCAGCCACGACGGCCTCATATAATTAATATAAATAAGTATTATTATTCTAGGATACAATAGACACTTTAAAACAAGAGGTCGCAGAAAGCAGAGCACGATTGCACGCTCACAGTGAAATCGAGCGGACACTACGCGCCCAGCTGGAGGCCGCGCGGGCCGAGGTGGAGCGGAGCGCCAGCACGGAGTTGAAGCAGGACCCGCCTCGCGCCGTGTGCGACGCCGCCTGCGACCCCGTGTACTGGCCGGTGGAGGAGTGCGACCTGCACCTCGATACTAAGGAGGAGTTAAGCTCCGATGCTACGGAATTGGCCGCAGAGGTAATGACTAACATTTGTACTTATGAACCTGTTTCTATTGCAATAAAATTTCTCAATTTATTTAAGTAAGTCTGTCACTACCAAAATTTTAAGTAACTATAAAAACAATAATTTGTGACGTTAAATAACTGAAAAAGAAACTAACTGGAAAAGAATTGGCTCTATTACTATTTAAGTAAAAAATATTTTAATTTAGAATTTACCAGTTAACTTAAAACGATTGACTTTTTAATATAACAATGTAAACAGACCACAGACTAAACAGACCACCAAGATTGGACCACGTGTAAAAATATCTTATTTTTCGTGCCCTACCTTTTGCAAAATTTACGAGACATTCAGTGTTGAGTGACCGAACTCAACACTGTGCTTTGTCTTGTTTCCATAGAGGAAAATAAAAACAGTCTGCGCCTTGATGGCCTCTAACATGTCAATTTATAGTATATAACAATTAAACGTAATTCCATTTCAAATAGGTGCGATCATTGCGAGCGGTGATCGAGCTAAAACAAGCTGAAATGGCTTCTCTCCGCGACGCACGCACGGAGCTAGCAGCAGAGCGCGAGCGACGCGCGGCGGCGGCGCGGGAGGCGTGCGCGGCGCGCCACGCGGCCGAGGAGCTGCGTGAGCGTGCCGCCGCCCGCCAGCGCGACGCCGACCGCCTGCGTGACGACAACCGCCGTTTGCGCGACGCGGCCGCGCGTGACCGCGATCATGCCGCGCGCACCGCCGCGCTCAACGAGGAGCTGCGCTACAAGCTGAGGCAGAAGTCGCAGGTTCGTACTGTACGGTCTCGGTCGCCCTGGAGCTAGAGTTTTTCAACGTTTGCGTTGTTTACTTCACTATAATAGTAAGAAATCCTTAAATCTTGTGCATAAATGTCAATAGAGAATGGAGTATCTCGATGCTACGTTCTCTCTGCTGTAAAAGTTATATTACTTAAAAGTTATATTATCGATCTTACATTGTAAGTTTATAAAAAAAATACTTTTATATATTTTTTTATTGTCCTCAGGTGGTATCCTTATTAGCTGGCGGTGGTTACATAGAGCGCACGCCGATGCGCACGCGCACGTCTTCAGGGGAGTCAGTACGGTCGAGCTCCCCCCCACCGGACTCACCGCCCTCGCCCGCCTCCTCCCCCGCACCCGACTCACCCCCCCTACCAGCCGTAAAAGGCGTCGTGGAAAAACACGACTCCGTTAGCTGGGTACTCGAAATCGAAGAAACGCCCGAAGAAATGGCGTCAAGGTAATATCACAATGTTATAGATAGTGAGAAGTATGAATACAGTATAAATTATAGTAATAGTTTTATGTTATCATAAGAGTAGTATTAATTTAGCATGGACTTTGACTTTTTGTGTAATTTGTAGTTTTTTAATGTTACAAAAAATTATTGTCTCATTTAATGTCTCGAAAATCTTAACTCCAAGTTTCCTCTTACTTACATACCTTGTTATATGCAGGATACGTTTCACTAAATAAACATTAATATATATTAATGTTAATTTTTATTATAAATGAGTTAGTAAACTAATAGTAAACGATATAACTTGTCACTGTGCAGGCTAGCGCGCAGGTCGTCGTTCCGCGCGGCCGCGTCGCCGAGCGGCGTGAAGCGGCGCGGCGGGGGATCCCCGGGAAGCTCGCCCGCGCCCGCCTCGCCTGCGCCCAACGCCTCCAAGCTGTTCCGCCCCGGAGACCTGGACTTCCCGCCTCCCCCGCCGCCCCTCAAGGAATCCGCCGGAGAAGCCATTTATATTTACGACGACCGCCAGTACTGAACTCTTACTAGTCTTGTGCGAGTGTAACGGAACGGATTCGACATTCTTGCCGGACTCTACCCGACGGATAAACGTACAGTAATCAATAAATGATTCAAACGAGTGCTCGCTCCCTACATACTCGATGATAACTGTGTATGTTCAATTCTCATTGTAACGTTTATGATATTTATTTACGTAAAGAATTTTTACCGATTAATTATTTATGAGCTTATTATTATTTTACGTAGTTTTAGTATGTGTACACGTGTTCGCTCGTTCTCAACAGAATTAGCTTGTGGTGATATGAATATGTTTTGTTCGCCAATGATATTATGTAACAACTGATAACGTAGATGTCTATAGATTATTATTATTAAGTATATTGGATTTAACTTTTAGATTATTTCATCTTTTAATTACATAGTTACTTAGTGCATTATCAACATCACATGTGCGTTGAAATGTGAAATAATATAAAAGAGTAAATCCCTAGAGCATATAAATAAGTTTCTCTTATAGTAAGTTTTTCTCAAAATCTGGCCTCCGCAATAAAATATATAGAATCGGCTACATTTTGTAAGAAAAAAATATGTACATGTACCTGTGTGTTGCGCCAATGAATATATTACATATATTTCATATATCTTAGATCTTTTCTAGTACTGTCTTAATCTTAATGGTTTATAACGTAACCTACCTATTTATTTTCTTTTATCTCTTTACTTTATTTTAATGTCTACTGTTTTCTATTTTCTCACTGTATAACTCTGTACTTTCTTTATTGGTGCAATATAATTTCGAATAAAAAGATTCAAAATGAATTGTGTGTAAAATTGTAATTCTTCGTTATATTGTTTCTTGTCTATTATTACATTTATAACTTAATTATTATAGTCTATCATGGTTGTTGGCATTGTTTTTATTTTTATGTACAAATAACGATGGAAAATTAACATAGTATTAAGAAATTGTATTGAAGTTTGCGTTAGTATTTACGCCAGTTTTTGATATTGATAGCTTCGAAATGTTACATTTATTTACGTACACAATCCATTTAATTTACAGTAGATTACGAGTACTACTATAGTCTATTAAGACGATCTTCAAACCAAAGAGTCCCATTCATCTTAACTCTTTGTCATGTTCCTTAATATTTGTTTTTAAGCCTGAAACTTGCATGCTGGAAATAATTCAGGCAATTTTTATTTTTATTTATTTTTAAGTTAAACAATATAAATAATACCATTCCAAATTAAGAAATGTAAGCGATAATAAATACTTCATGATTAGGAGAGTATTTATTAATACAAAAAATTAAAGTATGTGAAAGTATAATCATGAATTTTTCTTTTACCCCACACCCTGGGAGGAATGAGGAATCATTCCTTTAGAATTTGATTAAAGAGATGAGTATAACAAATTAGACGTTTTTAATTTAAAAAATCGAGGTAACGTGGCCTAGTGAGATTTGCAGAACCCGCAACCGTGTACCGCATATGAAATTACATATCGTACCTAAATTAAAATAAATCTAATTTATTAATGAAGCGATGGAATCGGATGACGAAGTCTTCATTGGCGATTATCGCACTCGCGAGAGTTCCTGTGTCTTCTTGTCCAAATCTAGCAAATCCCATTGAAATTGATTGAATTGAAAAATGATACGGGATCCCGCAATACCGAGATTGGAAGCCCTAGCACAGACAAACAGAAAAAAAACATTGTTTTTGGTTCTACTACGTTATTAAGTACCACCAATAACATTTTTTCCCATATATCTTCCATACACTAAGCCAATTCGATATAATTTAATTATAACTATATACAAATACATAGATATAAACATGATTAACATATTACATTTCGAAGTTTCAGTAGTGCAGTCTCTAAATGAACACAGTAATTTGTTATCATTGCCGCATCCGTGGAACAAAGGCCCATTGGCATTATTCATACAATTAGAGCTAATTGGCGCAACTGCTGTGTCCTGCGCTCGGAGTTCTGATCTAGGATGGCTAAGTCTATTGTAATTACAAGATAGTACTCTTGTTGGGGATAAACTTTATATTACTTTAACCAACAAAACGTTAAGTCCATTTTGATTTGGCTCGAAGTGAGAATTTAGAATATAAATATATATAGGAAAAAATCTGAAAAGTGATAATTCTGTCCGAACTTTCGAAGTGTTACCGTTTGGACGGTTTCCGAGGCGAGGGTTCGAGTCCCGCTACGTTCAAAAGTTTATATTTGTTTTATACATCTTTTAAAAATATTTTTTTGCAACCTCTGAAACAGCTTAATTGATTTGAGTGCATATTTCACAACCCAAAAAAAAATTATAAATACAAAAGTTTCGGACATTACGAAAATTAAACATGCGCCCTTTTAAATAACATGTCTAAGCGTATTGTCAACTAAATTACCTATGATCATATTTATCTTATTAATACTGGTATGGAAAAGACATCTTTTACACTTTCAATTTAGATAAATAAAATACAAAAGACACAGTTAAAAAAGTTTTAACAGTTTCCCTTTACTATTGGCGTGGCTGATAAGTACATATACACATAAAATGCGTGACATAAATTTGATAAGTTTTTAGGCCGAGCTGTGTCATCACGATTTACATGTTGATAGTACAATATTCGCAAAACCTTCAATTTGGGAGACAACCCATACCCATGTTTCGCCATATATTTAGGTAAAACTCTCGAAAAAAAAAATGTATGTGTGAGAGATTGATATTAATTAATGTTTACTGATCTGAAGCCAGTCGTGGCGCAGGGGCACAAAGTGTTACTGTAAAACCGACTGCTTGTGGGTTCAATTCCGACTCGAAGAAATGAAACACTTATTTAAATTTATATTTCCATTTCTTTGCTCTGGTGTCGAAGCTAAGCGCGGCGTTGTGCGACTCAACACACTATGGTTTCAGAATTCGCCAAAAAGTGGAGAAAGGAGTGTGTTAACACTAGGTCCCCTCTGCCTACCCTGCTGTGTGCGGGATCATTTGATTTTTATTTATTTTACTATTATTCGCGCGGACTATAATATTGGGCGATTGCTGAGATAGTCCACATATTTTTAGTTGTTACGATTGCAAAACATAAAATCGTGATATTTTCATTCACATAAGAAATTTTCAAAACCGTAAGGAACTTACTAAATTTCAGTTTAGTGCATCCAGTGGGTTTGAATATGCGTCATCTGTGAGTCACGCAGTGTACTTATATGCACATATTGATGACGGCACCTGGCCTGGCCAATAAAATAAATAAGAAAGTTTGGAAAGTTGTTGTAAACTGATAATTGTTTTTGACTTTACAAGGAACGATTAAGATTATTTATATGCTTACTTAACAAAAACTTTTTACATTCTATAAATATATGTATGTTCTACTATACTATAAATATAAACATTAGTTGGTAGCTCTAGTTCCTCGGTCGTAAAGAAATGTCAAGGAAATTCTTCATATAAGGACATTCTGATATCAGCCCCTATATAAATAAAAAGAGTTCGTCAAAAGGATGATTAGTGATTATATTCTCACAATGTACGCAAGCGTGTCTGGACTTTTTATTTTTTTTCTTGGCATTGGTAAGTACGTATTTAAAAATCATAGCATATAGGTAGGTAGTGTTGTGAAAAAATAAGATAACCATTTTACTGCTTTTTTTTATTATATCAAATTAGATTAAAACAACAAAATAAAGTCAAGGTATCACAGATAATTTAATAATGTTTTTTACTCACGCGGTGTAAGAGTGGTTTATTTTACATTCAAAATAATTTCACTTATACAACCTATCGGGCAGCTTTTACACAGGTAGATATATTTCTGTTTTAAATATTGGACAAAATTCTTGTAATTTATCCCTATAATAATTTTTTAAATAAAAATTTATATAAATTCACATGAGGTAGTTTATAAGCTTATTCAAATAAGTTTACAAAAAACGTTAATCATAGAATGAAAAATTTACATTTTTTATATAAATTTACTCGTTATTTTAGACAAACATGTAAGTAAAATAATTTACTTATTTCATTATTTAATGTAATTAATTATTAAACACTGAATACACGTCGAGGCCAGTCGTGGTGCACGAGCAAAAGCGTGCTAATGTAAACGCGATTTTTTGTGGGTTCGATTTAAAGTCGAGAAAATGAAATATGTAATATTTCATTTTCTCTAATCAGAAGCTAAAAAAATGTGTTTATGATTTTTTTCACACAATATTTAGTTAACTAGGTTATCTATCCGAGCTCTTGTTGGGAGATAAAATCTACAAATATGAAATTGTATTCTATATTGTTTTTAATGTTCATGTTTTTTAATTTATTGTTTAAGATTTTTTTATAAAACTTAATCTGCAAAGTAAAATAATAATAAAACACAGCTAATATACAAATATAACATTTTTATTTTTTAGGTAGCGGTGCAATTAACGAGCACGAGGCTAAATTAAGATTTTATTTTAGGCATGTATAGTTTTAGATATATTACGAGTTTTTTGAAGAGAGGTTGTTTTATAAAGTAACAATTAATAAATTCCTCTTTATATATTTTCAGTTCATTTGAAAATTTTACTGAATTCTCAATAACGGAAGCTCAGAATATACTATCAACTTCATGGTATAATCCCGAACATACAACCGTGATTTTTTGCCACGGGTTCACTGGTACGTATGGGTTACTAATTTACTTAAAAAAAATCTTATAAAAATGGGTTAAAAATGAAAACAGTGTAATTTTCATACTTTGCAGGCGTTCCGAATGGACCGGCTGTGACGGAGATCATAAAAGTTTATATAGAAAACAATAAAAGTAACGTAGCGCTTCTCAATTGGGATTATTTAGCTTCAAAGCCGATGCCAAGTATGGCCGTTTCATATATGAATTGGGCAGCCCCCAATGCCAGAGAGGTAAATGTTGTAAAAAAGAGTAACCTTAGAGTTGTTATATCTATAAAAATCTTAAAATTGTTATATCTATAAAAAAAACTATTTTATTACCTGTCAGATGTTGATTAGCTAATAATTTCATATGGGTAGGTTTCTAAAATGTATGCTGCTATATTATATTAATTAAAAAAAGGAATTAAAAATAAATCAATACAAATTATTCTCTATAGGCGTGACACACTGATGGTTGACACGTCCTAGTAAAAAAATGGCGGCCGATGTATATTGCGTGATTAATAATTGTACAATGAACTCCCTGGTTAACAAGTAACACACTATAAAAGCTAATTTATTCTTAGAAATTCACGCTACAAAATAAAGGACAAATTTAAATTTAAACATATTACAAAACATCTATTACCCATTATTATTCTAAAAACAATTTTGCAATGTAATTTTGGTGGGATTTGTGTGTTGGAAAAACCGTTGAGTAATTTTGCCGTAACCTTGTGACAGTTCTACCATGGCCAATTTTATTTATTTTGTCGCGTACATGTGCGCCGGTAGTCGACACCTATATCTAAAAAGAACGATAGTACCTTGATTGAAATTGCGGGGGTAAATTTAATTTAGTAGACATAAGTTTCATTTTATAATCTTTAAGTCATTTTTAATTTCTCTTAAATTTGATTTGATTTTTCTAATTAATAAAAAAAATTCGTTAAGGGCGAGTCGGACTCGCCCACCGAGGCTTCGGTACGAATGTCAGGATTGTAGGTCAACGGGAAGTACTACTTATAAAAGTTGAGAAACTTAAATTTGCTGGCATATTCACTCATTTCACATGAAATGAGTGAATATGCCAGCCATGCCAGAATATGCTAAATATGTTGCAACGAAATTGTATTAATCGAGTCGAATTGCATATCGACAAACGTTAAGCTTGAAATACATACATTTTCTATTTTGCCTAGTTGGCTGTGCGCCTCGTCGATACATTCTTCAATCTATCAAATGCTGGATTGAATTTAACAAAGACCCATTTGATCGGCCACTCGCTGGGAGCGCACATTTGGGGTATTACGGGAAATAATATGCAAGAAAAAGGAATTCAATTACCTTGGTACGTATATACATATGTTCCATATAATATTTTCATACTAGCGTATTCTTTATCCTAGCGCCTTAAATCAACAATAAATTCAATTAATTCTGTTCTGGTCACCACCAGTTCTGATGATGATGATTATCAAATTGAAGACCATTTTCATCATTGTATCGATTTTTAGGATAACTGGGTTAGATCCAGCCAGTCTTGGATTCGAAAGGAAACCAGCGGCTCAAAGGCTCAACTCGAAATCTGCTGTTTTTGTGGACGTAATTCATACTGATCCCACCAAGTATGGTTTAAAATCCTCCGTTGGTGTTGTGGATTTTTGGCCAAATTATAGACATTTTGGACCCGTTAGACAACCAGGCTGTTCCAATGAAGTAACTTCAATGCTTTCCCTATCAGGTACAAAATTGACCCTCTACTTATAATAATTTGATAGATTCAGAAACATTTATTGCAAATTTAACAAGGTAAAAATATTTTTATTCACAATTTGATATTTGTAAGAAGAAGAATTCTGTTTTTCGATTGACTATAGTATCTGATATTAATAACATACCGCCGATGTGTAAAATATGACGGCTGTCGTCGATCCGCTGTGGTATTACGTTTTACGACATGTTCACACAATTACGTATTTCTATCAAACATCCTCGCGGAGTAACTTCAATAGGAACAACTGACCACGCTCACCTCTAGCCTCGTCCTGCCCTACTTCAAACCATCCACGATGAACATTTTAAAATATAATTAATACCAAAATTAAATGAAAATTGATATTTTTTTAGATATAACAAATACTGCAAAAAGGTTTTTGATGTTTATAATTCGTATGAAGTTCCTAGTTCTTAGAAATGAAAATATATATATATATACACTGTAACGCGACGGTTGTGGG
>FASU01018561.1:3865-19640 GCA_001486225.1 Heliconius pardalinus sergestus | reverse complement strand
GGAACGGAAGTGTCTTAAAGGGTGCTGGCATGCTGGGTTCCCAGGGTCTCTGGCTACCCTGTTACGAGGGCTACCCTGTTACGAGCAGGAAATTAGAAAAAAATATATTTTCTTATTGGAAAATAGTACTTTAAAAATGTTAAAAACATTATTCTTTCCTTAGTGTGTGAATAAGATTTCGAAAACATCTAATAATATTTATGTGCGCCTCTTATGCATCGGAATAATATTTTCAAAGTATTATACCAGATACTGCATAATCTTATTTCATGTGAAAACATAATTCCTAGATATATTTTCACTGCATCGTGATCGGACGCTGCGCTCCTGCTTATCTTATCGTCCCTCCCAGCCGTGACGTTCATTTATTCGTACTATACTTGTTTGTTGTACTTACATAGAAAATTCCTTACTTTTGTGCCACATTTCAAAGGTACCCATATATACTCGTGTTATTTATTAAACTAGTGTGCTGTTCGCGTCTTCGCTCGCTTGGAGTAGGAACGTTATTACAATATGCGTCTATTGTATTTATTAACCATGAAACTCTTAAATCATTGTTTATTAGTGAAAACCGCATTAAAGTATTAGCAGTATTGTGCTTATAGAATTACTTATTTAAAACCGCGGTTGTGAGGCCAAATCTTTCACTGAAAACAATTAGGTATATTCATATTTGGTGGATTTCAAATTCAAAAATACGATAATTATAATGCAATTCTAATAAAAATTAAAAAAAATAAAATTAAATGTAAATTAATAATGATTTATATTACGTATTAATAATAAAAAACCTAGTATTAACTTAAGGATTAGGTGCTAAGTAGGTTTGGTGATTTATACTTCGTCTATAAATCGTTAGTAATACAACAAAAAAATCACTAAATGTTAAAACACCTTCAAATGTTATGATTGTAGCTTCTCACTTTCAATATTTTAACCTACTGACCTGTCCGCTCGCCTTCTTCACTAAAGTTCAAGTGATCTTCGTATCGGTGACACTGTATAGATGTAGCCAGTGAGTCAAGTGCCAACCAGCCCAAGAGATGTGCAAGAAGGTATTGTTAGGAATTGTCCACCTATAGATGAAAATAGTGGTGGTGTTTAAGTTTGAAGTAATTAAATTGAACCAAAATAAGCTCCGTCGGCTTATACACAATTTAAAGAACTATTCTTTTATTAGATCCATTAGAATAGTATCTCTAAATAAGTCTGGTGGAAAATGAAGAACAGATTGACTATACTAGGTTATTCTTGCCTGGCTGCCTTGCCTTTCTTTATAACTCTGGCTACTTTATAGTTCCAGGTTATTTATATAAAAAATATAGTTTGGCAACCTAAATTGGTGCAACTATCGATATCGTGAGATTCGTAGGCGTGGAATACTGTTACGATCCCACTTAACTGTGTGAATGTTTCGCAAGACGCTCGGTACCCGAGTGCCAGGTTATTAATCACTTTTAGCTTCTTGAAGCCGGCGCTGAGATCATTGGCACCTCTACGATTATACGTCTTGCCATTGTATACGGGTAATTCTAATAAATAATAAAATAATAATGCTCTTTAGGCAATATCAATAGATTCCAAAGGGAACCGCTACAAGGAATTAAAATGCTTTATGAAGTTCAATGTATTTAATGTTCTATTGACACTGTATCTAACCCATTTAGGATGTCTAACTTTTACTTCAAATCAGTAGTTCTGATAAAAAAAACAACGCTTTTTGGACTTACCTAGCCAGAAACGGCAAATCCTGATCCCTAGTGAAACAATTGGGGATAAAGACGTTTGGTATATATTATTTAATTTTCTGTAGGAGATATGTACAAATTAAAAACATTGACCCTTATAAAAATATAGTCCTACAAAGTTCTTTGTGATAAGCCATTTAAAACCTTGATAATAATACAATATTCATTATCTTAATTTGAAGGATCTATGGAACTTTATCCTTATCTATATCTTAAATTAAGTCTAATATGGTTATCTTTTTAGAGATAATTGATTTTACCTATAGTACGTAACGTAGGCTGTAGAGGCCATCGTGGCGTTGTAGGCCAGCGTCTGATTGTCAACGTGATGATTGAAGATTTTTAGTTACGCGTTCTTCTAAGACAAAAAGTGCGGCGTTAGATTCCACCACTCAATACTCAATACCTTTACGCGGAAAGCAGAAAACGCGATATTTTGACACTGAATTATCTCTAACCTGCTAATTATATACTTAATTTCTGCCAAATTTTCAGACATTGTGTGTTGAGTGGCGGAATTCAACGTCGCTCGTTTTACATGATTATAATTAGAGTTATTTGAATATTTGACCAATGAAATGATGTTTTCAATTAGAATGCAGTGTACTCGTTAAAAATTGTGCCAACAACACTAACACTTGTATTTTATAAGCATCTATAACTGGTATTGACTTTTAGATCCGCTAAATCTTGTTTTTTTTTTTCTAGATCTTATCTAGGAATTTGTTTGAAGAGAGTTTTTCATCAGTCATTACTATTTGTATTACATTTTTAATTTTTTGAGGTCGTTGTGGCGCGGTGGTCTGATTGTAAAAATGATGATTTTAAGTTAAATCTCCATTTGAAGGAATGATGGAAAATTGGAGACGAAAGTTTTAATGGGGAACGGAGTGTCTTGACCCTAGCTTCACTGGTTCCCGTTGTCCATCCTGCGATGTACTGGATAAGGCACAAAGCTAAGAAAAGTCTTTTAGAGATTGTTTTTTTGTTTCTTCGCTTCTCGAATGAGAATCGAATCGACAACTGTCATTTTCACAATCACCAGCATCGCTGCGCCACCACGCCCCTTGTATCGCTTGTATTCGTTAAACACGTCTCAAAGGGTACATTGACACGCGCCAACTGATCAAACGTGATTTAGTCGGAAGTCGGGACTTGCTTCCTTTGTTTACTGAGGCTAGCCAACAAGTAAACAGATTTACGACTGTTTAGCAAGATTTATACATATTGCCTATTTAACTAATTGTTTTCTCATGAATATATTTAGAATTATGTGCGGGATAGAGCGTGAAGAAAAGAACATCCTCGTGGCGCAGTGGTTTGGACAAAAGTGATGATTTTGGGTTGAAGGCCAGTGTAAATAGAAAACGGCGTTGAATTTCGCCATTCATTTATAGGTCTTAATACTAAATGACTACCTATCCTACTATTCACAGAAAAGGTGTGAAGCCCTTTATTATGTGGAATCTTTTACTCATCACATATAAATTCAATTTTAATTATGTTTGAGTGTAAGTATATTATTAAATTAATTTACTGTGTTTTCTTAATGTCGAAGAAATATATGGAGTTTTATTTTTTCTGTGTACAAGTTTCATTTAAAATATATTATGCTGAAATGTTAAGGTTTCGTTTGTTTTTAACTTAAGTTTTTAATATAGCAATATAAATAATATATGTATACATTGTACCTATATACAGTATATACTATGTTGGTACTATCACGTCCGAGCGTCGTGGCCTTGCTGATTATATCTGCACTGAAGACGCTGCCGCCACGACGACAATTATTTTGTAAGCATGAGAATATTTTGTTTCAGTCTATGTATTTATTTTTGTTTGTTTTAAAAAAAAAAGTTTATCTTTTTTTTAAAGAAAAAAAAACAAAGAACATAACAAACAAACTCGTCGAACTAAATAATAAAATTGTTTAGTAACTACGGCCGAGTTTAGTACAAGTTCTGAGCGTAGTATTAAAGTGCAACTTAACTAGAGTGATCTCAGCGCACACTAACTTCTGTAGGACTAGAACAAAAATGTAAAACATTTTGTATGTTCTTGTTGAGACCGTCGTGACGTCATTGGACATCTTCTGGCCGTATACGCAAAGAGTTGGTTTCTGCGGGGAAAGATTTTTTTTTTAATTTCGCCGTTCTGGTAGACAATGCGCGGCGTTGAGTTTCGCTACCTACATAAAATGCGTAACACTGCTTTTGTACAAGTACCTAAATGAAATCATTGTGAACAAGTGTGTAACATATACTTATTAGATTTTACCTGCTCGAACCAATTTAGCAAGATAATTTGTATGTTTTTTATAACCTCTCTTAAAACTGGTAGTACTTTAATGCCATTGATCTTGTGTGATGATAAAGACATTGAAGAAACGTGTAATTCTTCGTCGGTATAAAATACAAAGTTTTATTTGTAAGTTTAAATATACCCATTCTTGTATCAAAGGAATTTTTTAACGTTCTTATATAAACTAAATACGTGATCGACATCGACCTTCAGTAACATAAGGAACTGTGTAATACTAAATTTAGTAATACCTTCGTTCTATAATTTACACAATAAACTGATAATGAAAACAAACATTCGTGTGCATTGAAATATACCTGTTTACTTTACGTACTGTATGTAACATGTTAGTGTTAAATTGAAATTCAGTAAATAAACTCAAAATTGAGATGACGATATCTTTTGAAGTTATATAATATTTAAATTGTTTGTTATTTATTGTTTTGCAAGTTTTAAAGTGATAGATGAAGATTTTGTTAAAAAAATGTTGTTGAATATTAATTTGATAATGTCTCGAAATGTGGCGAACGGAGTGTCCAAACCCTAGACTCCCTGTGCCTACCCTGTTATAAGCAGGACACGGCGTGAAGCTTAAATAAATGGTATTGTTTTTCAATTAATTTGAAATATTACACGCTTTATTCTATACAGAGCACGTGTTGAAACTCTTTGGCTTTTCGTCCGAGTTCGAGATAATATATTGAGAAATAATTCGGTATTCTGTGGGCATCGAACCCACAACCCATGCAGTGGGAATGGAAATCAGACAGAATGTGTCACATTGTGTAATATTGGTATTCGATATCTAATAGATGTTTTTATTTCAGGTCACACATAAGACATCCGGCAAGGTGATGGTCCTCAAAATGAACCAGCAGCGGGCTAACCGCCCGAACATGCTCCGGGAAGTGCAGCTTATGAATAAGTTGAAACATCCCAATATTTTAGGGTAAGCTAATTTGTCTTACATAAAATACTTAATATATCTGTATATTTTAATAATTATTTCGGCAGTTACGTCTTTTATTACAAACATTTACAAGAAATGCAATGATGATATCCCAACTGCTAGGCTATTAAAATAAAGTGACAATTTATACAACATAAACCTCTTAAAAAATACACATTTTGTTCTAATTTAACACAAGTTAAATACTAATTGACGTTTCTGCGTACGGTCAATGACGAAACCGGTACTTCCGAGCGTATTTACAGGCTGCCAATATTAGTGTTATTTATTTATCGTTTAACGAACTGGCCGACGACGACTCGCTTTTGCCTTATACATCATCGTCAAGCTTTGTTTTGAGAAATTGACCCGAACAAGCATCTGAGAGTCTTAGACTGGTTACTGGATTACATTATTTAGGATTGCGTCATACATTATTTATTATATTGACGCCGCTATGGCGCTGTTGGGAATTGACTGAATGGAAGCACGGTGGGTACGCGTGAGATTCCCATACGTGGGAATGTATATAAGCAGGTTCCCATTTTTTCTCGCATAACAGAGTAGGCAGGAGAACGTAATGTATAGCTACTTCAGTTTCCGCTGAGTTTCGTATTGTTGAGTGTTGCGTGATATAACTAAACGCCAAGCTTTTTTATCACTGCGGGCAAATAAAAATAATCAATTCCCCAAGTGGAATTGATTTTCGTAGTTTCACACTGTAATAACCCGAACATAGCATATTGTCACGTAGGGCATGGGAATCTAGTGTTAAGACACTCCATACCCATTAAGACACTTCCGTTCCCTACTTTCCGTCGAATTCTGGAGACATTGCAACTAGTTAAGAAGATGACAAATACAAGTATATGTATATACATACACACGTCGCTAAATAATATTAGCGAATATACAATAAAAGCTAAACGTTCCTAACATCCCGGGTCAAAAAGCATCAACGTAACGCGTTACGAAATATCAAACCACCAACAATGACGACACTGTTTCACTTCATTTCCTGCTCTCGTATATAGAATGAAATAAAAACAATGCGGCACTGATGCGATTGTTGAATAATATTTTTTTTCTCTCGGTATCTAGGACGGATGGATGATCGCTTTCGTTTCTCCTGTCGTGCATAAGACCTACCTTCGTTTTGGATGCAATCGCTTTGGTTCCATTTTGGTTGGTGTGTGAGCAATTTGTGGTGATTTGGAAGATTTGAGATCGCCTTCAGCAAATCGGGAGTTGTAACTGTAGTTGTGTAATATTAGGTTCAAAGGAAAAGCCACGATTCGAACTTATATCATAGTTTCGAGCTTCCCGCAAATTGCAGGCTACGCAGAGGAAGCTAGTTTTATAACACTCAGTTCCCAAGAGCTAGGAACTACTAACAACAATATATTTTAATATCGTGACCTTAAAAATATATTGCAAATTGCACTCCACGCTTTATGATGGTAAATATAAAACTTTTAACAAGTATATGACAGGGCATTCATAATAAATGTTCCTATTTTGCTTTTCTTTAGAATAGTAGGTTTAATCTTGGTTTTTGATGCCAGTGGCTTACATTCGCTCTGAATGAGCGGCGAGTTTCTCGACCCTGTCAGTTGGGTTTTATAATATTTTTATATTTTTCTTTATATATTATAATATAAAGAGATGGAACTAGTTTAAAAAGCAAATAAAATAACCCTTCTAAAGCTAGGTATATTTTTTATTTCTTATTTGAAAACGGATTCTGCTATTTTGAGAATAGTATTATTAAGTGGCATTCTGTTATTATTAAGTACTTACAACTATAATAATTATAGTACGAATATATCTCACATCACTCTATTCTTTTAATATAACAATTAAATCTTACACAAAACCTTACTGCGTAAACTAAATTAATTTGAACACTAACTAACTAACACTCGTCCATCAAGACGAATCCAACGGTTTAACAGTTACAAGGGAGCAAAGGAACAGACATGCTAGAAACATATTACTCCTCTTTCGCTTCGTCGCAGTCGGGTAAAGCGCGCCCCGCCTCGACGCCTCTCCTCTCAAGTGAGCTTCCTAGGAAGGACGTGCACTTTCACTATGCCACAATAGTCTTTGCGTGTGCACCTATCATTCGTTTTTATATTATTTTTCATGCCACCAGCTTTTGTGATTGGGCCCTCATCAACACGCTAACTCTTAATTGGCAATTTGAATTGATTGCCTGATATGATGCGTTGATAAGCCTTGACACTTACTCTCGTGGATACGATAATAGTTCTACGAGATGTTGCTTCCTTATGTTATGTAATTGTTTCCATTTTTATTTGGTTTTTGCTTGTTTGCAATGTTGTTAGATTTTTTTTAATTTTAAATACGTTTTTTTTATGTAGGTATTTTTTTTAGCATTCGTTTTTTTGTGTATTAATTTTATAATTATTTTTGATTTATTTAATGCTCAACGAGTTGGTAAATAATTATATAAACTTGAAGAAAAGTCATCTAAAGTTTCAATAAGGAAGTACAACTATTATCCTAAGTGCACCATTATAAAAAAAAACTTTAACCAAACATTTTTTTTTTAAATATACACAAGTATCAACTTAAATTTGTTTGTAGCGAACTTTTTTTTTACCTCGGTAAAGGTGTTTTAACCCCTAGGCTTTTTATGGCCACTGTTTATATGGAACAAAGGACTTGAACCTCAAAATGTGTTTTGAATGTCGTCTCAAGTGTCGCATTGTTACTGCTTTTGACTTCCCTGTTTTTTTTTTCTCTCTTTACATTGTAAGTGTCACACTTAGTCACTACTTGGATCACTTGGGGTTTGGCGCCTCAAGTGAAGTATTTTTTTTAGATACGAGAAGCTAATTATATGTAAATATATCGATTGCAGTACTTCATAGTCTTTGATTATAAGTTCATATATTAATGTCTTAACAATTATAAACTTCCCAGTTTTCTTTCTCTGTAACCGTTGCAATATCACACACACACACTTCTTGGGGAACCTTGTAGTAAGATGTATTTGTTTAGCGCCTTTAGTAAATTGGTTTTCTTACATACGAGATACAAATTGTAAAAAAAACTATATTTTTTGTTGAAATCGTATTGTCTTTATAACCGACTTCTGTAAGAAAAGGAGTTATCAATTCGACTATATGTTTTTTTTTTTTAACTTACATCTACAACGTTCGCAAGCAGTATTTAGTTCAAGACAAGATAAATTTGTTTGAATCACTATGCATTTGTTTACATAAAAAGAACCTGGGAACCTAGTATTAAGGTACTCTATTCCCATTAAAACACTTCTGTTCTCCACTTTCCGCCGAATTCTGGAGTCATTGCGTGTTGATCGGCGGGACTCAACGCCGCGCTTTACCTTGTTATCATAGCGACGAAATGCACAAATGCAAATACATCATAATTTATAAATATAAAAATAATATATGTTATCAGTTCAAGGTCTGACTGCACAACCAAATGAATGAAGTTATTATTATAATATGTACTTTTCGTCATAGTTTCATTTTCATAGAATAGTTTATATTTATTAAACAATTATATTTACTGCGTTAGATTCGGCGAACCCCTCATGTTCTTAGCTTGAAACTGTTTCTGGCATATAACAGGATAGGCAAAAGGAAGGAATCTAGTGTTATAACACTTTGTTCCACAATTTAGAAATATTGAGTGTTGAGTAGTGGAGGAAATAAAAATACTATGGGTGGAAATCGAATCCACAACAGTCACGTACAGTCAGATGCTTTGCCGTTGCGCCACGATGTCCACGATTCCTTCAGGTCCAAATGGTTAAAAAGTGGAAAACACGGTCACACTAACCTCTACTCACAAAATAAGAAAGATGATTACTATACAAGAGAAGTTATTAACTTTATACCATTTATGTATTTCCAGATTCATGGGCGTATGTGTACACGAGGGCCAGCTACACGCGCTCACAGAGTACATGGAAGGTGGTTCCTTAGAACAAGTGATATTGGGTATACCACCTGAACCCTTGCCGCAGCCGCTGAGGATATCATTAGCGGCCGACGTCGCTGAAGGCATGATGTACTTGCATTCACTGGGCGTCTTCCATAGAGATCTTACCGCTAAAGTGAGTAGAGAACTTCTGTTGTTTTTATTTTAGCCTCACGATGTATCCTGCATATAGCATTCAGAGAGAACCTAGACACTCCGTTCCCTACTTTCTGCCGAATTTTCGAAACATTGAGTAGTGAGAGTAGTGTAATTAAACTCTGTGCCACTGCCATTCCGTTGATATATATTTTTTTATATTTCATGAATAAATCTTATAATTTTAGAACGTACTGCTGAAGAAGAATGTTGACGGCGAATATACAGCTGTTGTAGCCGATTTTGGTTTAGCGGCGAAAATACCTCATTCGATGTAAGTTTCATTCGTTATTAAATATTTTAGGAACTATATACGGAATCTTACGTCGGACAGGCTCTTGGCCGATTTAATTTTTATTGTCATACTATATAGGTATTTACTTCCCCTACTTACCTGAGGGTGTCATTATCATTGAATGTCGTTCACCTATTACAAAGACAAAGGGTTGATTTGCCTGATTACTCATTTTTATCGGTCTGGCTGTTAATTAATGTATTTTACTTTAGTTATTTATTTCTTTTTTTTCTTTTGTACATCTCCAGCGTTTTGAATAGTAGGTAGAGGAGATTGGTTACTTCGTGTTCCACTTTTCGCATGATGGTGTATGAATTTATCGGAATCAGCGCGTTATTTCAGTAACTTTTCTAAATTAAGAATAATCGTCAGATTATTCTTCTTATAAGTGATGCTTGAACTGACCATTGTCGAGTATTACCAAACATTCACTTAATAGTAATAAAAGTTATTATCTCATTTTGACAACGTCTCTAACAGCCACTTTTGATTAATAATAAAATAACTAACTAAGCGCTCACAAGACACCAATTTTTCTAAAACGGGGACTTATAATAAACCAAAAATTTTGCTTTATCATTAAATTTATATAAAACTAAGTAAAGATAGCTTCTTCTTCGTTAACTCAGAGAAAGGAGGTTCTATTCTAAATGCACATGTCCGATAATTACACGCACGCCGCGTCACGCTATTTCGCGTGCAAAAACCGATATCGTGTTACGGAACGGGTCATTTGTCAACTTTGGGCAATTTATCAAGGCGGTGTGTCGTAAGAAACCACCCTTCACTTTTATTTACGATGCGTGAACATTCCTAGAAAATGCATTAATACTTTACGTATCATGTGTCTTACGTAAAGCTGCCAAAGTGGACTCTCTCTTCACGCATTCTTTGTACTTGAGGAGTAATATACCTAGAATTCTAGAAAAATACAATGACTGTGTGTGTGTGTTGGGTGATAGTGCAGTGTTGAGTAAACTGCATTTGTGTAACCAGCATAGAAAAAAAAACCATATAAATTGGACCTTTTCCAAGTGTATAATCAACCAATTGTTCCAAATATATTTTTGTTTTATTTTTACTCAGAGTATTAATTGCATGATGAAACGTAATGCCATACAGAAAAATAACTAAGTACTGCATCCCGTTTATAGCAGAGTGCGCAGAGAGAACGCAGTGTGAACAATTTGGCGGCGGAACTCCACGTCTTACTTTGTCTTGTAAAAATGAGCGAGAAATGAAAATAATCCATTCCCCCTATATTATAGCAGGAATCGAATGGTATACTTGTAAAAGAGATCTTCTCTATTATAATTATGTTCCTATAATGTATGCTTATTATTGCTTATTTCAGAAACGGCTACAGGCTACCCAGTGTGGGGTCGCCATGGTGGATGTCGCCCGAGTGCCTGCGCGGGCGCTGGTACGACCATCGATCTGATATATTCTCATATGGAATCATTTTGTGCCAACTCATTGCTAGGGTAAGTTTATTTCGTTTTTATATTTAAATTTATGACACAATCGGTTAAATCCATGTATAAAGTTCATATTGCGAACGTAATTTCTTCCTAATTTAGGAGACTAATGAGATTTGATAATTTTTAACATGTTTTACTCGTTGTGTTACATTGAAAGCGAAATACCTCAATTAGTTAATATTTATTGTAATTTATATGTTAAGCAATATCTAAGACAAGAAAATGTAAAAGAAATATATGAAAAGAATTATAGTTTTTTATTTAGTTAATTTATGGCCATGTAGTATGTCAGTATGATGTCATACTTAATATGTCAGAATACACTCATTCCTGAATTTCTAAAAGTCAAGTAAGAACACTAACGAGTGTCTCTCACTAACACTGACTTCAGTTCTTACAACGTAATTGCGTGACGTTTTTTATATTATTATCGTAATTAACATGTTATGATAATTTAAATAACTCTTTTATGGGTTAATATGGTCGTAAAAGATAGTGATATATTTTATTACGAATATTTTTATATTGCACTATGTTTTATTATGTAGTTTAGTTTACTCTATATCATGATTGAGGGTAGATATAAATATTTCTCATATGGAATCACACAAACTCTAATTCACGGACTAGGCCTACCTTTAAGATTCTGAAAATGTTGTTAATTATTTTTAATTGTATGCTGAGTCTGTCGAGGCGCGTTGGTACAGCAAGTGACTGTAAGCACGACGGTTGTGAGTTCGATTTCACTCAGGGGAATTGATAATTTTCTATTTTCATTTCCTCGCTCTTATAACATGGCAAGCACAGTGTTGAGTTTCGCCGTTCAACACGCAATGTTTCGAAAATTTCGCGAAAAGTAGGGAATGGACTTTTTTTAACACTACGTTCCCTGTGCTGCTGCACCCTGCTTTATGCTTAATACAGCATGAAGCGTAAGAAAATGTATGCTTAAAGGTGGTGTTGAGCCCGCCACTCTCAACGCGCAAAAAAATTTTTCCAAAAGTACAGAACAAATTGGCTTAACACTTAAATTAAGTTTCCTCTGCTTTCTCTTTTGTACACAAGATAAAAATTGTATGATTCTTAGGTGGACGCAGACCCCGACGTACTACCACGTACGGACAACTTCGGTCTAAACTACATGGCCTTTGTGGAGCTTTGCGATGAAGACACTGTTCCCGATTTCCTACGACTCGCTTTTAATTGTTGTATTGTGAGTATTATAATGTTTTTTTTATATATTTATATAGGTCGTATTTATATAAATAAAATTGGATCTTCTCTAAAAACGGGTATTTCACAAGGATATTTGGCCGCTTTTTATCTTACTATGAATTAAAAATCTTCTATGTTATGCAAAGCGAATTTATGTGGCATTTAGTTTCACGCTGAATTATGTCTTCAAATTTTTACATCTAAGTCTAAAAAGAGCACTAGCACTAGCTAGCAGCTTTACGCCCTTATTCGCTTTATATTTATCAGGGGTCAAAATTCTACTGGAATATAAAATGCTTTGTATATATATTTGAACAATATTATTGCAGTACGAGGCTAAAGCGCGGCCGCTATTTCCCGAGATAGTGAGTAAGCTCGCGGAACTCAAAGAGGGCCTAGACGACGCGTGGGGGGACTGCACGCCCAACTCCTCATACGACAGGTATTTTCCATTCTGAAAAGCTTTTACTAATTAATATATTTAGAACGTTGTCGGAATAGTATGGTACTATGAAGATTATATCTAAGTATTTATGTCTTTTCAGTGAAGAAGCGGATTCTTCCGGTCCGCGTTCCTGTCCGGGGCTCTCCGCCTGGCGACGACCCGCGCGCCTGCGCTCCGAGGGCAGCCCGCATGCTCACCATCACACTCGCGACCGTTAGTCATTATTTATTTTTTATTATTTATGTTAGTATTGTTGTTTTTATTTTTTTGAAAAGGAATTAAGTTAACACAGTTGAGGAATTAACTACAAAATGGAAAGGATTTGTAAATCTTAAATATTTTTAATTGAAATATCTTAATAAATAATTATAATAAATGCCTCATGATGTCTTACAATTATATCTCGAAAGTACCGTTATAAACGAGTGGCATACATTGCAGGTGGAGCGGTGCACCGGCGCTCGTTGTCGGAGCTGGAGTGGGCGTGGCGCGCGCGCGGAGCGCGACCGTCACCGCACCGCTCGGCGGGCGCGCTGGCCGGACCGCCCGCAGCGCCGCCGCCGCCGCGCCTCGCGCGCCTCCTGCGCCTCGCGCACATCATGCTGCTGCGCGACACGCACGCTGCGCCCGCGCCCACGCCGCGCCCGCTACACTCTTTCCGCGGCGTACACAAGATCTTGGAGCCGCCGCCGCCGCGCTCCTGCTCGCCCTCCGCGCCACCCTCACCCGCCTCGCCGCTCGAGCCGCGCTGTGCCTCGCTGCCGCCCTCGCCCGTGCTCGAGCGCCGCGAGCTGCGCCGCCGCGCCTCCTGCGAGAGCGGCATCTTCTCCGTGGCCAACGAGGACTGCGCACCCGCCTCCTACGGCGCCGTATGCCCGTGCTCGCTGCTGGGTTGTCACCGCTGCTGGTGGCGCCGCGACGCCGCGCGCGACGAGCGCCTGCGCGTGTGCGCTGACTGCCTGCGCGTGTACGAGCGCGCGCTGCGCCGCCGCCCACCGCCACCCGCTCCCGCGCCCGACTCGGCGCTGTCCACGGCCGTTAGCTCGCTGCGCAGCCTGGACGACGGCGACGATGGCGAGGAGTGGTCGTTCCTGTGCAAGGGAGGCGGCGGCGGCGCGGAGGACGCTCACGTGCTGGCTCGCTGTTGCTGCGTGGAGGGCGCGCGCTGCGAGGGGCGCTTCGAAGAGGGTGAGGTGGGCGAGCTCCACGCCTTCCCAGCGCGGCTGCTGGCCGTCGGCAAGCGCACCTCCAGTGTGTACACGGACAGCTCAGAGGACGTCGCCTCGCTGGGCTCCGACAGCGTATACGACGACCGCCTGCCGAGGCATGTACGGTCGGCCCAAATATCGAAAATAGTCGAGTATTTTGAACGTAAAGGCGAAGATTTTAGAGGACCGCTCTTGAAGACGCTGCAAGTTGGCAAGGAACCTCCGTACTACGTCGACGTTAAACACCGTGCACCTCCGGGAAATGTGGGAGCGTGTGAGGGGGGACGCAAGTGTACGGCGCAACGCCTCATGATATGCGAGGGAGCAGTCAAGTCCAAGCTACCCCTATTCGATAAGAAGTCATAACGCAAAGGATACGATTACGAACGCCGCTCCTCTATATATAGGTAGTGAGTGTCGTGTGACGCAGTAATACTGACGTAACGTGATGTGTGACGCGATCAGAGTAACGTGACGTGAGGTGTGACGCGGTAATTGTGACGTGACATATCTGTCAAATCAAATCAGTGACTTCTTCCAGCATTGTACCAGAGGATATTTTTACTTAAAGCTATACAGAGCGAAAAATATTGTATGTATTAAGTAGAATTAAATATAATAATATTGGTTAATACAGTATTGTTAAGGCTAGTGCCAACTTATATTGGATGAGTGACAATATTGAGTAAATCTGCACTCCTTCTAGCATGCGGGTTTACATGTTATTCGAGTGTTATAAATAAATTATAAAAGTAAAGTTAATATATGAGCAATTTGTTTAAAACTCGTTCTAAAAGGAGTGCATACTATCGACGTTCGAAAAAAAATATTTTTGGACACGTCGAATTGTTGACTGAGTAAATGTAAGTATTTGATTTTTTATGGCGGAGATATGAGCTATCCGTTTGTTAAGTAAGACAATTAATAGAGGAAATCTTAATAGTTCTTATATAAAGTCAAAGAAACTCCTTTTTTATTTTCAAAAAAAGTGAAAAATATGTCATGTATTCAATTTGATTTTATATTTATGTAACATAATAAAAGACTCGTTAAAACGAAGCAATAATTGTCTTAAGTAATAAATGTATAGCAACTAAGTAAAAGTGGAGAGTGGGATCACTTCACTCGCCTACTGTATGGTCGACGAGTCGTAGTCGTCCTGAGTGTACCTCAAAAGTAAGAAAATATCTAAAGTTGAGTCTTACTTTATGGCGCCAACGACACGTCGACTGTACCGTACTTTAATTGGGGCCTTCTCCATAGGTGTAACCGAGGATCGGACATATTATAACTTTTTCATACTTAAATCGGTGTTAAAATCCTGTAAATAAATTACTTATATTTATAATTTATATACAGTATTATATTATTACTTGCCAGTCTATATAAGTTTGTAAATAAAATTCATTAAATTTAGAAACAAAATGTATGGTCGTCGTCAGTTGATATTCTTTTCTGTCAAATTACTTAATATATTTAAAAAAAATGTATACTAACTATTGTGGATCGGAATTCGTCCTGAAATTTCATTGAAAATTAATAAATATATATATCGCGGCACGCGTCTAGTCTCTTCAAAAGTGTCGTAAACCGTCTATTTAGAGAAAATATTTATTTCGTTTTTATTTATTATTAATATAGCTATTTTATTAATAAAATTTAAATTGCTTAATATTTGTCTCAAAAGAGTTCTTGGAGCCATCGATAAATGACGTCACACTTCAAGAGTGGGGGGCTGTCCTTTTTTACCAAATGACAAATGTGTCCTGGATAATAAAAAGTTCGGCACCGCTTCGCCCGCTTTAACTTATTGTTATATTATAGCCAAATATACAAAATATTTACATAAAATATAGCCTGTGTTTAGCTTTATTGCTGTAAAATTCAATATAGATTCGTTATATATAATAGTGGATTTTGCGTGAAAGTGGAATAAACATTCACATTTAAAATATAAATTAATAAAAATAAAATGAAACAGCTTCGCGCTGTATCCCGC
>FASU01018536.1:0-12712 GCA_001486225.1 Heliconius pardalinus sergestus | reverse complement strand
ATTGCCGGTCAACAATGTGTTAATGAATATTAGTTAAACGCCACTGACACTACGGGCTAAAGACGGAGAATAAAGTAACTTGCCTGTTCTGGTTAATGAGGAAAACACGTTAAAAATATATATATACAAATATGATTTTGAGATACATTTGTTATAATAATAACAACATATCCCATGGTTGAGAGTTTGTTACCGTCTCGACGAAAAAATATTTTTTTAGCTTCACGCTTTTTATGGCATAGCAGGGTAGACAGAGAAAACTCCGCGTTTAACTCCAGTTCGACACACTACTTGATGAGTGACGGAACTAAACTCGCCATAACGAAAAAATAAAAAATATTAATTCCCTCTTATGGGGATCAAACCCACGACCATTGGGTGTACAGTCAGGCCACTGCGCCACGATGGCCTTAATATTGTTTAATACATAGAAAAGTATTTTGGTTCTGACTTACGTATAAATGTCATTCGAGAATATCACTACATCTTATATATTTCTATTAAAACCACATGTACTTTTGATAACTAATAATAATTCTTTAACGTACTAATCTTTCAGGTATGGCGCAGTCACTCAACAAAATCGGTGATAGATTTCGTGAACAGCAGTGAAAATGCTATCTTCGTGGTGAACACTGTGCATCTTATTAGTCAGCTCGCTGATAACCTTATCATCGCTTGTGGTGGACTGCTGCCTTTACTTGCCAGCGCCACTTCACCTAATGTTAGTATATTTTGAATGATTTATGTACAAAAAATGTTTAATAAAAGTAAATTAAGAGGACAGCCATGCTAAACGCGACTGGTTGTGTGTTCGCTTCCCACTCGAGTAAATGAAATATTTCCATTTTCTCCGGTCTCGTGTCAAGACAAAGCGCTGCGTTAAGTTCAGCCACTCAACACGCAATGAATGCGGAATTCGGCGGAAAATACCCTGCTGTGTGCAGGATACATACAGCGTGACAATGACAAAAACAATATTTTTTTTTAGAAATATTAATATTCGAATTTGTATGTAAATTTTAATTTAAAATATATATTAAGCTAGGCCATCATAGCGCAGCCCTTAAATAGTTAACTGAGGCTTTCTCAGTCCTATACTTTTTAAAAATGTTAAAAGCACCATAACCTTGTTTTCTCTATTTTCTTTACAAATGATGGTGTATTAAAATGAAATGTATCTTTTCCAGAACGAATTAGACGTTATAGAACCAACACAAGGCATGCCAGTTGAAGTTGCAGTTACTTTCCTGCAACGCCTCGTGTCGATGGCCGATGTTTTAATATTCGCAAGTGCATTAAACTTTGCCGAATTAGAGGCAGAAAAGAATATGTCCAGCGGTGGAATACTGCGACAGTGTTTGAGACTGGTATGGAATTCTAATATTGTTATTTTAATAGCTAAAGTTATTTGAGAACTAGTTTTGTTTTCATAGTCTAATACAATTTCTACATCCTTATTTATAGTTTATAGTTTTGATTTAGATAAATTATTTTAAAATCCTTCGTAGTACTAAGAAGGATATTGTGTTATTTTAATACGTAATTATTATAAATATAATTATTGTTTGTTATATATGTCCATAATAAATGGAATTTAGATAATTTTGTCTCGCTTTTACTACATAGATAGATAAGAAAACCATATATTGATTATTCAAATAAAGAAATTATTTTCTTGAAGACAAATTTATAATTATCTAATGATTTACGAATATTATTAAATTAGTATTTAGTTATAGATATTAAACTATATTTTTATCTAGATACTAAAACCGTCGCCGACTTTTCCCTAATATTTATTATATACCTAAAAAAATATGAAATATAACTCAGCATTTATATTCATGTACTATATTGTAATGTGTATTTAATGAAACTCAAATTATTGATTTTAATAATTTTTGTCTGTCTGCGAATTGCGCGCGTTAATCTTAGAATGACTTAGCTGATTGAAATATTGTTTTAAAAAGTTATTGGAACACAAAATAATTGGATAGTACAAGCCGGCGCAGCCGAGAGCGGGAGCGGGGGTTTAATTATAATAATTAAATATCACACGATACTAAGGCAACATGAGTCGGTGGGAGTTAGTATTGTAGTTCTATAGCGGTAGTATAGCGGTAGTCGTCAATTCGGTGTTCAGGTGTGCACGTGCGCGGTGCGGAACTGCCTCGAATGTAAGGAGCGCCAGCGTTGTACTGCCCGCAACAGGGAATCCCCGTCACCTAAGGTGAGTCTAATAGTGATGTAACGATTATTCGTATTTACAAAGTTTGCGCGATTGATTTTTAATAAAGTCAAGATGTTATTTCACCTAGATTTTGATCTGTATTCAAAATAAGAATTTACCATGCTTTTTTTAAATGTCACATAATTTACCACTGGTCCACTAAAGTTAATCTCTCAGTCAAACTTACTGAACCTGGGAACCTAGTATTGAAACACTCCGTTCACATTAAGAAAATTTAAAATATTTCATTTTCTCGCGGGCGAATAGAACCCAGAGCAGAGTCGTAATATGTATATTCTTAATATTTGGCCTGTTATATTTTTTTATTTTATATAATTGTAATTCTTTTGCCTTCACAATGGACAGAGTGTAGTAGCAAGCTTGGCAGACGCGTCGAGCCCTGTCAAGGATCCAGAGAGGCTACTTCAAGATATGGATGTGAATAGATTACGAGCGGTCATCTATAGGGATGTTGTAAGTAATTTTAAATTAATAAAACTATGATAATATTTTTTGTACAACCGTACAAAAAATATTATCATAGCATTGTTTAATTTTTTTAAATTCAATTTATAATTCAGTATTTGTGTCAATGTGTATAAATATTGAATTGCTATAATGTGATCTATGTGAGATATGTGTTAGACACACATATCTCACAGTCAACATAAAATTACAGTTTAACCATACAGGTATTAATTAATAAAAACATAATATTATACAATAATCCAACAGGAGGAAACAAAACAAGCCCAATTCCTATCCCTGGCTATAGTCTACTTTATCTCCGTGTTAATGGTGTCCAAGTACCGTGATATCCTGGAGCCGCCATCGCACGCCCAGCCTGACTGCGCGCGGCGGGTTCACCACTCTCATGATCACCACGGTACGGTATTGTAGATATTACCTAATTGTAGTAATATTTTGGATTAGAATTACGGTCCTATGTTACTTGAATATTGTATCGTTTGTTATGTTCAGTTTTGTTAGGGTTAGGGTTTTGTGTACCTTGGCCCAGTCAATATACGGTTAGTCGTTTTCAGAATATTGGACAACAAATTAGTAAATATATAAGAATTTGTAGTTCGGAAATTACAGGTTTTAATTTCTATAAAAAGTTTATTCTTTCGAATATTTTGTGAAATATATCAAAAGGTAAACGAAATATTAGATAAATTACCAAACTTATTTAATTAAGTTTGTAATTTTGTATGACATGTTCTTAGATTTAGATTAGTAAAGAAACGAAAATAGGACTTGGAGTTAGAATTTTAGTATTATAATTTTTTTAACTAGAATGTTTTCGGTAGTAGGTAGGTAAATTTATTTTAACGCATTTATAATCGCCCTAATTTCATAATATATTTATTATTAGCAATTTTCATTTATATTATAGTTTTTAATTTTATCTTCTTATATTCGTTTGCAAAATTGAATCGATTTAAATTATCGAGTTTAAAAATATTATATTTTTGATTTTCGAATCATCTGTAAATAAATCAACTACAAAAAATTTCGTAGCAATAATACTGTTTGACTTTATTTTGAAATTAAAAAGAATGTTTTTTTTTTATATTACAATCATCGATCATCAAAAAAATTACATAGTAGACTCATTTTTTGCTTCTTCAATACGCTTAGACGCACTATTTGTTTTTAAAACTTTTGATCATTATTGTAAATTTATCTAATTTTAACATACTTTTAGAATGTGTTAAACATTTTGAGCACGGTCAAAAGTGGAAAAAAAAACTTAAGAAACCATCTTTATGACAACTGTAATTTTACAATACATTTTGTCAAAAATAATTTGGCTAATAAGTTATACTGCTGGGTCTACTTTTGATCGTAAATGAATCGGAAACATAATGACGTATCTAATATAATAATTTATATTTGAAGTGGTGTTTTTCCCCTTTTTTCACGCCGCTTGAAATACGCGTCACCATTTGGGACACTGGTAAAATCTACGATACTGTCACTGCCACACTGCGACGACGTCGACTAAACACTAACACCTTACATGAAACGTATCAATCTGTTATTTTGTTGGTATACCCACGTGAATTGGTTTTTTTACACGCATTTTTTTGCATTCCAAACACTTGTTATATCTTTCCTTTATTATTTGTCTGCCTTTTCTTGGACTTTGTTCAAGAATTTTTTCATCAAATCCTTATTACTGATCCTTGTTGTCAATTTCTAATGTCTAACTCAATCATTCATTCCATATATGTTTCCAACTTCTTTTTCGGGGATTTCTTTTTTATTTAACCTACCGCATCTTCCAAATTTCCTTCCAATTTCTTCCTGAATTTTATTTCGGAAATTTCTTGTCTCCCTATCTCAACTTCTGACTCTTGCTACATTCCCATTCTTCCTTCGACTTTTCTTTCTTCTTACATTACCTAATCTTCCATCCTTCCTTATCCTCCCGTGTCTTCCATTGCTCCGGGAACAGGGTCGAGGCCGCTGTTCCCGCAGTGGTCGCACCACGTGTACCCGCAGTTCCTGCCGGGTGGGCACCCTGCCCGCCACTCGCACTGCAAGCTCGATTGCCCGCAACACGTTAACGCGCACGCGCACGCACGCATCGCTAATTACCACCGCGCGCACGCAGGTAAACGCGGCCTGGGGCGTTCGCATTGCAACAGTTAAAAAAAGATAAAATTTGGTTATAATTATTGTAAAAATTAAGTATATTGAACACAAATTCTCTATGAAAATACTTTTGTAACTTTATGTACAGAAAAATATCAATGTTTTTGATTAAATTTACAAAAGAGTAACAATTCTTCTTATGTGGCTTCAGCGCTTAAAAGCTTTGGAAGCTTATGTTACTCTTAAGTAACTTTTGACTTAATTAAATATTATACTGTAATGTGAACGTCTAAAATTATCAATGTGGTCGATGTTTGCGCACGCTGTTTTGTCCATTACAAAAATATTAATATAATTATATTATTTGTTTTATAATTTTAATAATTATTATTATAGGGTTATATTTTATTAATAACTAAAGAATTTTTACCTTATTTATCTATTTATCATTATTTCCATTAAGTTAAAAAATATACGAGTATATAGGATATTTATTTCTCGTTCAAATCTTATATCGATCTTATATAAAGTGACAAAACAGTGTATAATAGCACCGCTTAGGCATCGCTGACGATTTTAAGTTGTTTTTATTATGATTTGCTCCACCATTAATAGGTACATACATAGTGTGTGATATCATCTAGAAATTAAAGTGCATGTTTCAGGTAATGAAGATTTCTAAATTTTGTTGATGATTTTGACTGTACTTTTAGTTAATTGTAAATAGATCATGTGTTATATATTTATAAATCACTCAGAGATTTTAGAAAGATTTGAATTGTATCGAAATATTTTACTCCTCCGTTTGGAACTTTAGCACTGTTTGTATACTACTAACTCAGTATTATTAAGCTTATTTCAATTGGTAGTTAATTAGCTTTCTAATTGTCATTCCTCGCTTTAACCTTTAATATGAACTAAAGATCATATAACTTGGAACAAAATAACCGCTTTGTTAAAGCTTTATTAGTTTAGCTCTAATATTAATTATCTCTAATATTAAATATCTTTCCATAGAACATAATGGTGACGACGTCGAGTACGCTATGATTGTAGTCGACGAGAACAATTCTACTTTGAATGAATTAGACTCACCGTCCATGAAGGTAAGACTAGAATGTTCATTATATTTATATAGATTTTCATTCAAAACTAGGCATGGTAATAATCTTAACGAATCAAGTAAATTATCTATAATTATTTAGATTAAAATTTAAATTTGATCATATTATTTATTTCTTGTCTCGTGTAGATGTTTTGGTACATTTTTTGGTAAATATAACTTTAGTTTTCATAGTAGCAGTTTGTTTGTATTTAAATTAAAATAAAAAAATAAGCATTGTTTCAACAGAAAAATTAGCATGCATTTCTTATTCGAAGAAGGTAGTTTAGAGATCACGACGAATTTTTGATCAGTTAGTGTAGGACCCCGTTTGCATGATCCCCTACATACCTGAACATAATATCGTTAGCGATTTTCATTTGCTAATACATTGCCATTATTGGTTTTCGTTGGATTTTAATGTGTCGTGTGTGTTTATCAAACGCTTTTTACATTCGTTCTTATTTTGCGGTCGCGTTTAATTAATAAAGGATGAGACGGACGAGGGCAAAGATGTCGCCAAAATAGAAACAACTACAGACGAAGTTAAACCGAATTCTGGTGAGAAAGCCAAGATCGTGGAATTGGCGGTAACCCCGCATTCAGAGAAAGAAGAACCGCTGTTCAAATCCAGTCTTCGTGTGAAAACACAACCCAAGATAAAGGTCAGTTGTGGGTTGCTGGGATCGATCTGTCACTATTAGATAGGAATTTCGCGTTTTTTTCTTTCGATTCTTTCGTCTCTGTCTAGATTGCGAGGACTCTTTCTTAAGTGTTAACTTTTAGACAATAGTAACTAATTTGATGTTACGTTTCTCTAGAACTATTAGCTTCATAGTGACTAAACAGAATTATTAGTGAATTTCCTTATTTTTTGTGATATCTCCTACTTAATATAGGTGTTGGGTGCTAGATTGGTGACAGAATTATTTTATATGATTTTTATTTTTCAAGCCGAGATCGAAAACGTTGTCAGGGATAACGGTGTCGGTTGTGAACCTGGTTTGTACACGTTACATTAAACACGAGTTCTTAGTGCGACACCATTTGGAAGCCTTTTAATACGATAATTAAAATATTGCTTATTTTGTAAAATACTTATAAAATGATAATTTAATTACATATAATTTTTTTAACAAAATTTTGTTACTCAACTTTCCTTTAAAAATATTTATATATTTTTGGTGGGTATTATGGGCTTCCTAACATTGCTCACGTTAAATTCACCGATTTCTAAGAACACAAGCTTGTCATATCAATTTTACACAAAAAAATATGTATATATAAAAAATAAATAATCTAAGCCAACGCTCACAATATAAGTCTATTTGTATAAAAATATATATTTCACAACTGCTAATAAGAATAGTCACAAGCACTACACATTTACAATGCAATTAATTTAAGAAATGTATGAAGTATAATGTGCATATTATTATTTTTTTCGCTCTCGTAAGATTGTGTTTGTTTGACGTTGAGTTCCGCCACTCAACCGGTAAGGAGGAACTGGCAAGGAGGAAAAGTCTTAGGTTCTGTGTGGTTAAAATTATAAAAAAAAAGGTTTTGCAACCGTATAGAAAAACAATAAGATAATATAATATAGATCTCTCATATTACTATTTTCTGAATATAAATTAAGAAAAATGGTCTAATATGTTTCATATTTATATTAACAATAACTATAATGGTTTAAATTTTGATAACTAGCTTAAAAGTTTGTTATACAAATTTCTTTGCACCAAAAATAAATGAATGTCAAAAAAATACATTTAATTTAGTTATTTAAATACTTTAACTGAGATTTTTAATCAATTTCTAGGAATATTTAAATAAGCTTATTGTTTTTCTTTTTTGTACAGTTGCTGTTTATCTGATAATTTGTATTCGATGGACTATAACAGTAATTTAGAAATCTGTACTGGACTTGTAGTAATAACAATTGTGAAATTAACTTTCCTACTATTTATACTATAGATATACCATATAAACAATATTTTAATTTCTAGATTTTACAACATATCATAATTGAATCTGTTCTTACGTTAGTTTATTTTGAAGTTTATACGATATTGTACATATTATGTTGTTTTTGCATGTTTACGCTTCGCTTGCTTCTTCACTTATACCTGGTTTGCATGATGTTTATTCACCTCTGCTACTTTTTACCTCTTTATATTTACTATTTCCTTGTAAATTTTGAAAAAAATAACTTACGATAAAATTCACGTAATAGGTGGATTTCATAATGTACCTACAATTTTTTTTATCCAATACGGTTTAATTGTTTAAATACATGAATCTTTCCTGACAATGAAAAAAATGTAAAGCAAATTAATTGTTAATCAATCATATATTTAACAGAGCGTGGATTCTATAGAAGATGCTGGTTCTTTTCATCTTAATTCAACTGAAACAACTAACAATGACCCCGAGACGTCCAGCGAGATTGCTCTAGACGATAATAAACATCCGGTAAGCAACATAATAAGCAAAAATAATATTTTATGAAAGTTCATTGAATAAGCGATTATCTTGTCATCGAATAGTATAATAATAGCATATATTGTATGATAAAAGCCATTGTCGAAGATGGATGAATGCGATTTCATTATGAAAATATTATTAAAATTTTCGCAATAAGTAATATTTCCGTAACATGCACAAATGTTGCATTTTACAGAGAAATAGATGAAATCTAGTCATACATCTCTATTATTCAATAGAATTCTATATGTATTTTTTAGGTAAGCAATGATGAATCATGGACTGATGTTAATCTGAACGAAGACGGCGAAAGAGGTCCCGCCACCATCACTGGAAGAACTAGAGATCACGAAGGAAATATTCATGAAGGTATGTATTGGTTTTGCACTTATGACGTCACTTGTTTCTAAAAAAATCTACAAAACATAAAAGGAAAAATTTTCAGCCTGTCTGCGAATTTATTTAATAGTTCACATTTGATTATATATGAACATCAGGTATTCAGATTAAAATAATATATAATTATGTTGCCGGTGAATAATAGCTCTATACCAAAAAAAATCTTATTAAAATCTGTGAAGTAGTTTTTGTGTGTGAAAATAATATATTATTGACCTAATTACTTAACTTATTTATTACGTATAGTTGTTAATTCCTTCACAGATATCGACAAAACTATCCACATGAGGGGATCTGAGCACCACCACATGTCTCAGAGACACCAGAACAGAAGCATGCAAACTGCTCAACGACATTTACACCCTGTAAGTATATAATATACTAGGGATATAAAGTATTTTTCTGTACTAAGTGTAAAATATACCAGGGTTTCCTACATTTTTCTAGGTAAAAATTTAGTCTACGTTACTCAGTGATAATGCAGCATACTAATAGATAAATATTTTTTGAAATCTATTCGCCATACAAATCTTTATAATATTAATATAGTAAAAATATGTACAGCTTGTAAAATGTTATGCTTGATAAATAAAAAATAATTAATTTTACCATTTAACACACAACGTCTTTTTCTTATTCAGTCTGAAGGTTAAAAACATAGAGACAAAAGATTGTCTATGTCTACTACTCTGCTACGTATTAGGCGGAATACACCATGAAAGTTAAAAAAAACAACAAAAAAAAACCATAAACGTATCATTAAATCTTTTTTTTTATTTCCAGGATAATGAGACGTTAGCAGGTCTAACAATGAATACAATTTCTGCGGACGGCGTGTCCCGCGAAGCATCTCTTACTCATAAATTAGAAACAGCGTTAGGACCAGTTTGTCCGCTCCTAAGAGAAATTATGTTAGACTTCGCCCCCTTCCTGTCCAAAACCCTCGTGGGAAGTCACGGGCAGGAGCTACTGATGGAGGGTAAAGGTTCGATTTTGTATGCATGCTATGCAGTAGTACTTGTGTACTTATACTTTTTTTACTTTATGTAACTTTTATATTTTTGTTTGTACATTTAATTATTTTTTCTTTTCTTAAAGTTTAATTGGGCTTTATTTCTGTACTAAAACTGATGGAGTTGAATTTCTTTCCTCGTTTGCTTATCTAAATAACAAAACTTGGGGACATTCTTTCTAAATCTCTTTTAGTATTTGTAAATTATACTAAACTATGCTTCGTAATATAGCTTACTTGATTTCGAACCTATATAATCTGTATATAATTCGTTAAATCTTATTTTCTAAATCTTTAGTAAATACACTAAGCTTAATCTTCTTTAGGTCTTCAAACCTTCAAATCCAGTACATCAGTAGTAGAACTGGTAATGCTGCTCTGTTCCCAAGAATGGCAGAATTCTCTACAAAAACACGCTGGACTTGCCTTTATTGAGCTTATTAATGAAGGTCGACTCTTGTCACACGCTATGAGAGATCATATAGTGCGTGTGGCCAATGAGGCTGAATTTATATTGAATAGGATGAGAGCTGATGATGTATTGAAACATGCTGATTTTGAGGTAAGCTGAGTGTTGTAAGTCTTAAAGAGTAGTTGTAGTCTCGGAATTAGTATGATACACAGTCACATAGACAGGAAGTAATGATAACATTTATAGTATACTTCTTGTGTAAATTTGTAAATGATTATATAGATTTGTAAATATCTCGTATGTGTTCAAATTATGTTGTTCAAAATAAAATTATTAAAAATAATTTTATAATACTTGCTAAGTTAAAGATACCTCCAAGTAAATATTTTACAGTTACAAATTAATATTTCATCATTTGTATGTGCAAAATTTCACCTTATTTAGTCTACCATATGTGTGCCTTTTGTATATACAACGTATATAATATATAAATAGTGCAATCATCTCTGTTCACCAGTGTCTCTGCGCAAGTTCAACTCAGGAACGTCTGGAAGAAGAACGCACGTGCGAGCGTCTGATAGCGGCCGCGCGACGCCGCGACCACGCCTCCGCCGCGCGCCTGCTCGACAAGCTGCACCACGCCGCCGCCGCTAGAGCTGGGTGAGGATGTGCATGATTGTGCTTAGGACGGTTACCTTGTGCTACTATGTGCTGTTTTCAGGAGACCTTAATCACACTCTCGGTTGACCTTAAAGAACACCGTATTGATGATACTTCAGGAAGGTCGTGGAAAAAATATGAGGTAGTTTTGCAAAAGTCTTGGCGCAATGGCAAAGCGTGAGTGTACACGAGATTGTTGTGGGCCAATCCACATTAAGAGAATGAATATTCCAATCAACTTAACTCTCTCGTGATGTTGATTCGAATAGTTGGTTGAAGAGCATTTAATATGTATAACAGTGGATTCCCTCTCTATGCGAGATTAAGAATAACACTGCTTTTTTGCACATTTTCGTCTAAAACAAGATTTTAAAAGTTGTCTAATTCCAGTGTCAGTGCCGGCGCAGTGATAGACGGCGGGTTTTGGAAGCTGGACTCGTGGGAGGACGATGCGCGCCGACGCCGCCGCCTCGTGCCTGACGCGCGCCGCCGCCACGCGCGCCACGCCGCGCACCACGCCGCCGCGCACCACTACCCGCCCGCCGACGCCATCCTGCAGGTACACTACGAGCTACTGTGCACTACGTCTCTATATTCCCTTTGTCTACACAGCTATATGCATAATAAAAGGGAACCTAAAACAAATTATATGTAGCTTTATTTTTATGTAGGTATGCTTGATAGAAACGAAAAACTTTCTGTATTGGATCTTATTATACCCATTACTTTATCGCATCGCATAAGCGTTATATCACATTAGCATTGAGAGACAGTCGCGTCAAGGACGGTTATAGGTGGAAGACCCTCTTGGAGGAATAATTTTTTTCATTTCCTCACTCTAGTAACAGAAAAAACCGCGGTGGTGGAGTTCCACCACGCAACGCATAATATCTAAAAATATGGCAGTGCGTGTGGAACGAAGTGTCTTAACATTAGGTTTCCTCTGCCGTCCCTAGTAGCTCAGCATCACACTATTTTTTTATATCTATATTTTTTTAATTTCTCGGCTCGCTTTCTCGACCCACCAGGCTACAGAGGAACTGCACGCGCGTATAGCACAGGCGGCGGGCGGCGCTCAGCTCCCGGCGCCGGCGGCCGCCGACTTATTAGATGATGCCGAATTATTACTTGATGAACGTGATAATGAGCAGGACATGACTGGTTAGTGGGCTTTTTTGTATAATTACTTAATTTAACATTATGTCTCGAAATCGAAAGAAAATCAATAAACGGAATGTCTTGATTTTCTCTGCCTAATCAGTTCAGCATAAAACTGAAATTGAATTTTATGTACTTCTTATGTCGTAGGGGCAGGCCGTCGTGGCGCAGGGGCGCGACGGTTGTGAGTTCGATTTCCCCTCAAGGGAATGAATTATTTATTAATATTTTATTTCTTCGCTCTGACGCCAGTGAAATGTCTCGAGAAATTCAGCGGAAAAATGAGAACTGAGTGTGAACAATATGTTCTCTTTGCCTACCCTGCAGTATGCGGGATACAGCGGGAAACTGATAAAAAAATGTACCCCATGTACCTACTAAAATTGCAAACATATGGGATTAGGAGATAGAGAATATTTATCTTGTAGAACAGTAAAGACGTGTCTACAAGATAAACAAGTTATGACATTTTTGTTAAATAGATCACTGATGAAGCGTATTTATGAACGTAATATCATTTAATATTAAATACAACAGAATATAAGAGATAAAATAATAACAATACACATTACACTTATTAATGCATTTTTATTTATACTTTATTGCACACAAATAAAAGAAAAAGAATACAACAAATAGAACTGAAAAGAC